>CM033642.1:222465881-222621175 GCA_019512145.1 Engystomops pustulosus
AAACAGTTTTTGTATTTAAAAAAAAAATCAGTTTCCAGTCCCCTTGCAGACGTCATCAATCGTCTGACCTGGTTTAACTTGGCGGAAAAGAGAATTACTAAGAGGTCGGAGCGTCTTAATATATCTGGCGTGCAGAGTGCCAGTGTGGAGGGGAATTAAGACCAGAGCTCAACTAGAGTTGCAGATAAAGATTCTGTAAAATTGCCTGTTTAACGGATTTGTACGCCTGATGCATTCTGCAAGATGAGATTCTGATCATCACAATGACACCAGAAGCATGTTACTATGTACTACAGAACCAAAAATAGGGGGGCCTACTCCTCTTCCAGCCTCAAAGTGATTCATCTCAGACAATACATGCCTATTCTAAGGTCATATGCAATTGAGCTGAGAAGTGATTTTTTTTTTTATAGGTAAACAGGTTTAACATAGGAGAAGGTATGCTAGAAAGGACATTTGATTCCCTAATACAAAAGTATAATCAAGTAAAATCCGGAGACGGGTCCCTTTAAAATGATCATGAGTTTTTTATCAAGAAGATGAAAGAAGAATTCTTGGCACATTGATTAAACAATATGGCAATATGGGATATGTGAATTTGTATGTCATTCCAAGTGTAGTTAATTCATGGTAGAACCTGCAGCTGTATTTCAGCCCACAGAGGGGTCAAGATTGAGAGGAGTCAGTTTCTAGCCCTGCACATCGAGTTATGTAAATGTGACATTTATCTTCATTGTGCGAGAACGAAGAAAAGAAAGGGCACAACTAGGAGAAGCAAAAGATAATAGGTTAGGTAGTTCTCATGAACACAGCTTTCTAAACCTTGTTACAACTCAATTAAGTTATTTTCGCAAGTACGTCCCCAATAGACAACAATAGAAGCACGGCGGGGATACATGTGTGGCACCGATCCGGGCATCACACCGCAAATAGATAGAGCATGCCACCTCCTCCTCTCCAGCACGTGGCAGACATAGCGCGTGTGAATGCACCCCAAGGCAAAACGTGTTGTCCCAAAAAAAAAATTCTGAATAAAAGAAACCCTTACCCTCGAGTAGCAGCGCCATCCAGACCACATAGGGAGTTATAACCAGTAACCTACCCTCCAATCTATCTGTTACACACCCTTGTTACCCAACCCTTGAGTAAGGGTGGAGACGCAGCAGCAGACACTCACCATACATCCCTGACACCAGCGTTGTGCCCGTCTCCAGCACAACCAAAAAAGGTGAGTACATATCTCACCCAATAGCACTTCCAACTAACTGAGGATAATCTCGCACTAGGTAGTGCTACCTTCCTCTGTTCCCCTTCCTTTTCTCTCCATACACTCACAGTGACTACAATGAATGAGGACTGTTTAAAGTCTACTTTGGCTGAGGCAAAAGGCTAATTCAAACAGCTGTGTTAGGTCAGGGAATCAACCCACAGAGTCCAAGGAAGAGACTCCTTGCATCATAATGATAGCTGATGCAGGGAGTCCCATTTTCCTTCTCGACATTAGCACAGAATAGTGATCAAAACTGTTAGGGGATAACGTACTATTATTTATTTATACAGCACCATTAATTCCATGGTGCTGTACAATCAGTTATGAGTTCACATACATTACATTAAAACAAAATCAAATGCAATACAAATACAGTACTACAATGATCAGGAGACAAGTGGGAAGAGGACCCTGCCCGTGAGGGCTCACAATCAATGGGAGAGAAGATGGAGACACGAGGTGAGGGAGCAGAGCAGTGCAGTTATTGCGTGTTGTAAGTGAATCTGAAGAGGGGGGTTTGAAGGTTTGGAAACATCTGACACATTTTGGTAGAGAGTTCCAGAGTATGGGAGATGCCAGGAAGACATCCAGGATTCGGTTGCGAGAAGAGCGGATGGTAACAGAGTGAAGCTGAAGGTCCTGGGAGGAACAGAGATTACATGTGGTGGTACAACCCTATTAAGGTTTCATCTTCCTGCTTAATCTCAGAAAAAGATAAAAATTGCAATGGAAATTACATGTTTTAATCCAGCCAAACATACAAAGTATAATAAAGGTACCAGCTCACTCTGCTTACATGTAATCTGTTATCACAGAACCTTGCAACTCAGCAATCTCCTGGAACTCTTTGTTACACGCCATCATGTTTATCACAGAATTAATAACCAGGTTGGAGAAGCCCTGTGCCTGAAAATAGTTTTATGATATAATATTCTGTAAGTGCCCTAGATATTCATGCCAACTGACTCTTAACCTACTTCGCATTAGTCTAAAACAAATCTGTCACTACTATACTAAGTGACAGGGTCTGATAGCAAAGGAGAGTACAGTTTTTTTTTCCATACCAGTCAACCTTAAAGGAAACCTACCATTTAGAATGGCAGGGGTAAGCTGTAAGTACCGAGCACCAGCTCAGGATGAGCTGGTGCCGGTACTTACTTTCGTCAGGAGAGGCTTCGGTGCGCGCAACATCTCCGCTATTTCCTATGTAGGCGCGCTCATGATCGTGCGCACGCAGTGCCGAAGCCTCTCCTGCTCTAAAGTTTAAAAAGTGTTAAAACCGCGATCCCGCGGTTTATAACACTAACGAAAGTAAGTACCGGCACCAGCTCACCCTGAGCTGGTGCTCGGTACTTACAGCTTACCCCTGCCATTCTAAATGGTAGGTTTCCTATAAAGGGAACCTGTCACCAGGGACTTCATTTTTACTAAAGACAGGTTGTAGAAGCCAATCACACCTGCATTGCAAGTATGCTTTCCTGTCCTGGCTAATCATTTGCATTACAATTTAAATGTGTGTTTTAACTTAACTGGCTTCCTGACAAAATTCTCTGTGTAGTCCCAGGGGTTGGGCTTTGGTATGCATGCATTTCAAAAAACACATGTCTCTTGTGTGCTGCTCGCTCCTCAGCTATCACCTTTGTGCTCCTATACAGCTCCTCCCTCCCCCCCACTAATGACAGCTCACCACACTGCAAGCTCTGTCCCTGTGAAGGAGCACAAAGGCGGTGAGCAGCACACATAGGGCACGTGTTATTTTATTTTTTTTAAATGCATGCAAACCAAAATCCGAGCCCCTGGAACTAAACAGTGGATTTTGTCAGGGGGCAAGGTAGGTTAAAACACACAATTATATTGAAATGTAAATGCTTAGAGAAAGCAGCAAAGTATGCTTGCAATGCAGGTGTGATGGGAGTCTGCAACCTGTCTTTATTGAAAATTAGGTTGAATTCAAGCCTCATGCAGACAAAAATTTTAATAGAGTTGTATGCTACCCATATCGTACCATTTCCCATTTACTTGAATGGCCGTATTTCCCACCGTACCATTGGTGAAAAAAAGACATAGCACTCTCTATCTTCTGCTGTACATAGGACATGGCTCCCTATGGAGAGGGGAGGGGTAAGGAGCCTGGGCGTAATACCCGTTTGTCTGCATGAGGCCTAGTTAATATGCAATTGAAATCAGTCACTTGCAAGAAAGCAGAGTCAATGGCCTATACTTGCAGAAAAAGTAAGAACATTCTATATGACAGGAACAACTGGAGATGATAAAGGAAATGGCTGGTAGCCAATGCTTGTTTCTGCCAGTATTTGGCTTTTGATTGGTCTTACCGGCTTGTAAAGTCCATCCCTGTTCTGGAAGCTACTGAAGCCGTCAGTCCAGTTGGGGTAATAACATGAGGCAGTTTAACACAAGTACATTTAGCCTACAGACTCATATACAAATTATTAACAGGCTTGTAATTGTTTTGTGAATCTTTCGTAAGGTTGCCTATAAAGTTTGATGGCATTTTAGAAGGTAGTGATCTACATTTACACTACATTTGATCACACAAAGTGCAATACCAAGCAGTCTCTAGATAAGTCTAGAAATAGTAAGGCTGAGGCTAACTCTATCAATGATTTTCCTTTCTATCTAATCTTAAGAACTTTTACAACAGCAGAATTGCTCGAGAACTGAGGGGAAAGGCCTATCTTATCGTCATTGGAATTGTAGGCACATAAATACACTTGACTTCCGAATCGGTTCTGACCTTAAAACATTTTCTCTATAGTACATATTACAAGTGAACTATTTCATTTGCATAGACTTTCACAACAACTTGACGCAGTCTGTGACGTATGAACTATCAGTTCAGTTTAGTTCCTTCCACAGGACACGTCTTTTATGGGTGATTGTTTAGTCATGCACATACCAGGCACGGTTATGTGTAAAGTGAATAGTTTCGGGATTTGTATGATGCACAAATATAGTAATCATATAAATCATACAAAAAGATGTACAAATGTTCAAACATCCAATGATTAAAGATTTCTTGCAATAATGGTGGGGAGGGGTTAACTTCAAGTGTGGGCCCATGATGCACCAGCCCTTGATAAATCCCCCTAAATATACCTACACTAGGATTGGTCAAAAAATGTACTTACAAAATGCAGGCAGTCCTCAGCTTAGGGACACGTGTGTCACCATACCGTCAACGGAAAATGATGCTCTATCTATTACCGTACATACGGCCGGCATGCATGCCTCCCTATGGAGAGGGGAGGGGTGAGCAGCGCTCACCTCAACAGCAGAATACAGATATGCATGGGTCCTGGCCCAGGAGTGATTAAAGGTGTCTACAATGAAGCTTTATTGTTCATTCTTGTTCCTATGACAATGCAAAAATGTAGAAAATCCAATTGTCACAGGATCAAAAAGAAAATGTTGTCTGGTGTATACCTGTTCTAGCTTACATACAAATTTACCTTAAAGGGAACCGGTCACCAGGGACCTCATTTTCACTAAAGACAAGCCCATTACACCTGCATTGCAACTATGGCTTTGTGCCTTCACTCAGCATTTTCATTACAATATAATTGGGCGTTTTAACTTACCTGGCTTCCTGTGGTGGGTTTAGTTTGGATGCATTTAAAAACAGTTGTATAGTCTGTGGTGCTCAATCACTCCTCAGCTCTCAGCCCCCACCTTTGTGCTCCTGTACAAACTCCTCCCCTCACACAGGGACAGAGACATGGTGAGTTGACATAACTTGGGGAGGGAGGAGTTGAACAGATGGGGACTGAGAGCTTAGGAATAATTGAGCAAGTGTTTTGTTATTTTTTTTAAACACATGTAAACCATACCAAACTCTGGGACTCACCACAGGATTCTGGCAGGAAGCCAGGTAAGTTAAAACATAAAATTATATAATAATTCGAATACTCAGAAAAGGCAGAAAGACATATTTGAAATGCAGGTGTAATGGGCTTTTGGTACCTGTCTGTTGTGAAAATGAGGTCCCTGGTGACAGGTTTCCTTTAACAACAAACTTAGAAAACCTTTGTTGTATGTAATAAATGGTGACTAGTTACAAGATTTATTACAGCAGAAAAGTATTTTGAAAATGTTATTGTCTGAAATGTACAAGTGAACACAAACCAGTGTAGTGACATGTGTGTTATTACAGGAGTACACGTGATTTGTCATTTTCTGATATATTTTGCACAAAAAATGAAGAAAGGTTATTGTAGGATAATTAATATAACAATTGGTTCTAGGTTCATGAGGTCTTCATTAATCACTCTTACGGAAAATAAACTTGCCATTTTACCCATTTCACATAGTTTACAAATTGCTGACATATGCCAAAGTGCTGTACACAAAAGGTACAAGTGGAGCTTACAAGCCCTTCATCTGAATGACACCCACGTTCATTCGTTGCACAACTCTAGCTATGTTCTTAGATTTGAGCTCTTAATGATGAATATCTGACACATGATGCCACTTTTCCCAGATTTAATATTGACAGTGTTCTATTACTTTACTAATTATACGACTATCAGGAAGAATCTAGAGAAAGCGATGATCACGTTGCCAACCATAACTTCCCGTGAAAGCACAGGGGAATGTAGCAGATCGCACTAAATATTTCTTACAAAATATAAAAGTTCTGGTGTGGGCTTTCACCTGAACATTCCCCCAACATAACTTACATCCAAAGACCATGAGAAGTGTCATATCGTATAAGACACAGAAAAACAAACCAATAGTAAAACCAAGGCTAGGGCTCTACTGCAATTCTTATTAACCTAACTTCAAACTTTACAAAAGGTGGTGAAACACTGACTAACAAGAAGCATTCTAGTCAGAATTAATACGGTTGAAAAAATACATCCATCCATCAAGTTTAACCTAAGGCCTTCTTGAAGCTCTCTGCTGTTTCTGCTTTGCTCTGCTCCAGAGCTTGACTGTTCCACAGATTCAAATGTCTTACAGTAAAGAAGCCCTGGCCGGGCGTAGCATACGTTCGTGTGAAAATGACCGTATTGGGAGTCGTATCCTGGCCACACAATTTGTGACCAGACCATGGTCCCCATAGAGATCTACGACACCCAGTCATAGGGCCAGTGAGAACAAAATATCTCACCGCACTCTGATCAAGTCTGCTGTGCTGCAAAATAGACAAGGTATTTTAGGCCGGATTTGCAGCATAACAACTCAGCTCTCTTTTGGGATGGGAGGGGTGAGGAGCTCTCCACATGACTGTGTGCTTTGCCCTGGTTCTGGCCCTGGTGAAGCACACAGTTGTGTGTACATAGCCTTAGGCTACATGCACACAAATGTAAATACTTTACATGTGTGCTAGCCATTGTTTCAATAGCTAGCACATGGCCCAGTGTATTTCAATGGGCTCACACCTACACAGACTTGGTTTCCGGGCAGTCTTTTACGTCTTTTACTATTGTCATTGATGCATGAGCGGATCTCACATACCTACAAAACACTGAACAGTTGTTTGTGGCCTGGCAGCCATTAGGGAAGACCACTGAAACATACCGTAGTTTTGGATGAAAGTCCAGAATAACATTTTTCTCCCCTCACAAACAGAAATGGTGTCTTCCTCAAATACAATAATACTGGTGATTTTCACAACTTTATTTAACATCTACTTCTGTACAACTGACACAAAGTACATTGACTGTTAAGACAACCCCGTCCCTCCCCTCAATAGGAAGAAGCAGTAAGCAGGACCTGACAGGAGTCACCACCATTCATTCATGCTTAGCTTCAGTGCCAACAATAAGTACAAAATGTATAAAAAGTTCACAAAACTTTCTTAGTTTATCGGTGGTAGACTGTCCTATAATGAATGCTTGTTACCTCTAGGGCAGGGGTGGCAAACCTATGGCACGGGTGCCAGAGGCGGCACTCAGAGACCTTTCTGTGGGCATTTGGGCCATCGCCTCAGAATACCAGACATAACCCAAAGAATCTTCCTGCAGTTGCAAGCCACTTAAAAGATGCTGCTTTCAGACATCTTTTAAGTCTGAATGAGTAGACAGTGCCGAATTATCTTTGGAGGACCTTCTGCTAGCCCCACGATTCTCTGTGTACAGAGGGACTCTGGAAAGAAGCTAAAATGATGCAAATTTTCCATCTTTCTACTGTGTTGCTGTCCTCAAGAGGCCAATATGATATAAAGTTGTTGAAGAACAGGGAGCAATAAGTTACTGCTTTAATTTTTGGTTGGCACCTCGCGATAAATAAGGGGGGTTTGGGTTGCAGTTTGGGCACTCGGCCACTAAAAGGTTTGCCATCACTGCTCTAGGGGATGATGAGCCCATTGTCACCTAGCTCCTGAGCCTTGGTATGAGGAAGAAAAGAAAGCTTTAAAAATATACAAATTAGCCGGAGGCGCTCAGGCTCACATCACCTGAACACCTCATGGCTCCTCTGTTACTTAATTTATGCTGTGCAAGGGGTCCATGCGCAAAATTTCCAGGCAGCCAGATTACATCACCAGCTGTATTGCCAGAGCAAGGGGCAGGAGGGTTGGCTATTAATGAACTGGGAGGCGTGCATAAATTAAGTAACAGAGGAGCCATGAGGCGCTCAGGTGACGTGAGCCAGAGCGCCTCAGGCTAATTTGCATATTTTTAAAACTTTCTTTTCTGCCTGGGAGTCATAAGGGTAGTGGTGGAGTCATAAGGTGCTCAGGTGAGGTGATAATTTGCATATTTTAAAGACCGCCTTTTCTGCATCATACAGAGTCTCAGGATCTGGCTGAAAACAGGCTCATCATCCCCGTAACAAGCATACATTATAGGACAGTCATCCATCGATAAACTGGTGGTAGATTAAATAAACAGGAATGAAGAAGCCAAAAATGGTTTGATAGCATCGGTTCTCCTATACATGTTAAGTATATAGTATTAATCAAGTACACGAGGCGCATACCAGTATACTTATGACAGTAATACTTAGGTGCTTCTCCAAATACTTAAATGTGCAAAAGTTACACACACAAAAAATATATATTTAAATAACCAAAATTTATTTCCACAGCCAGAAGTCTTTAATTCATTACATCCTAGATATAGACATGGACACTACCCTTATTACCGTATAAGATTATACCTTACTCACCCACCGTGACCTTGTTGAACAGTGCAGCGCAGGTGGTCCAGCTTAAATCTGCCTCCTCCCACAAGAACTATAGTTCCCCTTTTTCTGCCTTTGTCAATGCTCATCCCTTCCTTCACTGGGTGCCTGAAATGGTACCAAGATATGCAATTTCCCATACAGTGCTTATTGCTAAATTCACCATGCAGTAAAAGAGACAGCATTCTAGTAAGGACATGAAGTGGGCAGGGGTGGGGGGACTTCCTGTCTGCTCAGGCAGAGAACTGGAGAGACAGTGAGCTGTCATTCAAAAAAAGGAGGCTTGGAGATAACATGACTCTTCTATTCAGAAATTGACTCTTCTATACTCATTTGCATATAACAAAAACAGCTGTAATTTAGGTATGGTTCCTCAGTGGCATATCAATTTAGGTGAAAATCACGACAGTAAAAAACATACAGACCTACTCACCAGCACATTCTCACAACATAAATGTTTTTTTGAATTTGTGGATATACCTTAGATAAATTGATTTTCCTGTATAATGCAAAACAAAATCAAGAACACATGCAGATGTTTCTGATATAGGTTTTAAATCATTCGGTGCTATACAAAACTGTGCTGTGTGAATCTACCCCAATCAGCAGAAATTTGTACTATATCTCTGAGAAAGCAGAGGAGTAACTATAAACCAGTAAAATGGTAAGTAAAACAATTCACTTTCTCAACATTTTATGTTGCTGTTGTATTTATAAGTGATGAATAATCTATCAGCCATCTGTTTCAATGTTCCAATATTAATACAGGCCAAGTTTTCTGCATATGTTCAATGTGAATATTTCCTATAGGAATGCTTAACACCATTGGAGAAAATGACAATGGTTTCACAGCTACTTTGCGTGACCAAAAACATTTCTGCAACTTGTTACTTTTTGTTGCATGCATGTTGATGTCTATGACTGCAAATTTGTGTGTGACCAAAATAAATTGATGCAACAATTGGTAGAAGGTAGGTAGTATTGCGCCACTGTAATCATTGTGTCACGGGCCAGGTCATCATATAACCCTAGACCCTCCAGTTCCAAAAATTAAAAAGGACACAAAGGAAATTTAAGAATATTTCTCTTTGTTTTTATTGCTTCACTGTAATGCTGCGGTGTGGAAACAGACAATAGATGAAAAATGAAAGGACAGACACAGGCAGTGAACCCTAAAGCTGAACTCACCCAGCTGCCCCTACCTACTATCCTTTCCAGGACAAACACAGAAGAATGGTGATAAAAATATGGGTCAAAACCAAGAGGACAATGCAGTACCAAAGCAAGATACAGTGTATAGTCAGAAGACAAGCAAATGTCAGAAGAGCAAAATTATATTAGTCCAGAAAATGCTAACAAGTTCCCAAGAAGTCTTACAGTAACAACCGTGTAGTCTGCAGACATCCCTGACATCCCCTAGAGCAGGAATCCCCTCTTTGGATGTCAGGATGTCCCCTAGATGTCCCAGTTCCCTGACATCCAAATAGGGAAGAAATGTGAGCGAAAAGGAATATGTCCATCACAGCTAATGGTCTGAAATCCAGAAGAAATCCAGCAGGAAGCAGACAGATGTGGTAGAAATCAATTAAGAGAGCTAGGAGTGAAATATGGCAGTGTTCAGACTAATGGTCAGATGCTACATTCATGTTCATAGGTGAATACAATCTCCCAAGTCCATTTGGTATTTCACTAAAATCTGTGATCTCCATTTACAAACATTGATAGCATTTGTGCATTATGTGCCATAAGGTTGTGAATGTAAAAAGTTACTTCCCTTATTCTGATTTTATCTCTTGTTTATTGTAATATGAAAACTTTTAAAAAGAAACAAAACTGATCTGAATGTCATTGAGATCAGCATAAAATCTATACTGTGCTCAGCGGTTTCCTAAAGAACCTGCCAAGCGACCGCTCTGCTAGCTTCACATACAAGATCTAGAAATAATGATGTGTTACGTTAAGAAATCAAAGAGATTTCGACAATTTAGAGATTAATAAAATATTTATGTGCTGGGGCAGAACTTAGTAGGGTGGAGACAGATTGGCCATTTAAATAGACATCCTATGATGTATTAAGACACATGAAGTAATGTATTATGTTACACATATGGAGAAAAATACCGGAAAGTAATCAATTAGATAATCCTGAGTGATTAGTGTGACATACTGCATATACATTCACCATACTGTGTTTTAGACAAGAATTTTCCTACAGCAACCAATAAAATCCACCTTGAAATTAAAAAAAAAAACAAATTAAATAAAAGTAGAGATCTAATTGGTTGATAATGGACCATTTTTGTCAGTGATGGTGAATATTTTTGAGAATGGGTGCTAAAATTGTAATCCAAAACCTACTTATCAAAAATGTCCCTCGTAGCAATTTAAGCAATAACCTGCTCTTCCACAGCCTTACATGGTATCAGCATCCTGAGGACACAGACACCGTACTAAGGAGGGAAAATTTGGATAATAATTCCTTTATTTATATAGCGCACACAGATTATACAACGCTACACAGGGCTTCCCAAATCGGATCATCATTGCAGCTTCCTCAAGGTCCCCCAAACAGGAAGAAATGCGGCGTGCACAGCAGAAGCACGAGTGATAATCTGACCCACTATGCACCTTCTCAGTCGCCCTGCAGTCCCGGGAGGTGTCCCTTCAAAATAGCGCTGAGCACAGCACGTCCAGCGCTGGATGGGACTGCAGCAGGACTGGAGTCCAGTCTGACGAATTCTGTGGTGGGGTGATGGCCCAAATACTCTTAGAAAGGGCTCCGGGAGCCACCTCTGGTACCCATGCCATGAGTTCACCACCAATGCTCTATGTGAGCCAAAAATTAACATTACAGCCATGACTTTTGCTAAGCAACAGCCTCAAATATTTGTGCCATTGTTTATCAATGAGATGCTGCAAGTAGGTGACATGTACAGATGTCCCCACCCTGCAGAGATCATCGTGTGTCACTCATAGCATTTACTTTCCGGGTGTACGCAGGCATTGAAAATGTAATCCTTATAGTAAAGAGGACTTACAAGACATCTAGTAGACCAAAAAGAGAGACGACTTACAAGAATATTATACTTACCTTAGATACTAAGTACCGCGCCAGCACCCATGGTCCCTGCTCCTACAGACTTCTCAAACCACATGAATACGTCGCCCATTATCATAGTCCCAACTGTCCAATAAAACGGACAATAACGGGAGAGCGGCTTCACCAATACAAGACCGGGCCATTTACCATGGTTGCTTCAGGATTTATACTTGTTTGGTTTCTGAACGCAGTTTTTTTGGTATTACATGGGGCTTTATTTTGTTAATAATGTTACATTTTCATTTAATTTCTAGGAAAATATTAAGGGAAAACTCCAGCCAATACAAAATTTTCCAATCCACTCCATTTAGGTATTTCCACGTGCCACCATCACAGGCTTCAGATTTGCCTGTAACATCACTACAGATTCCACGATGACTTATCTCATGTCTATATCAGACTTATCAAATCTTGTGGCTGCTCCCTGAACATACTCAAATTATGTGGCACATGAACAGTTTTGTGGCAGCCATGTCCTGGAAACATACAAGCCAATCTGATCAAGCAAAGGTGAAATATTGCCCCTTATTTTGCCAATTTTGTATGACAACAAGTCCAAAAATGCGTGTAGCATAGGATTGGATGATTTCCATAGGAAAAGGGGGCGTGTCCCTAATGTTGGTACTCTGGAAAAAAGGAACACAACCACCATGTTAAGTGCCAACTTTACAAAAGGGGAATAGGTGGGGATTCTATGTATGGCCACACAAGGCCATAGCAAACACTACAATATATTACCAAATGTAGCAGTTCAATATGCAAAGTGTGAACTATGAGGAAGTTCTTGTAAAATTGTCAAAGAATCGGTGATCACAACATACAGTCGCCCTTCTCTGGTGTCTGCAGGACGACAACTGGGATCCTCACTACAGAAAGGATATGCAGGGCCAAGATATGGGACACATTAGGGGAGCATGAAAACTCGCAATGTTCAGGATGGGCAAATTAATGTATTTTGAGGAAACCTAAGACATTGTGATTCTTACAGACACAAGAGACAAGTCTATGATCTCTGATTTGTAGCCCTTGGACTGGGCTTACAGATTTCTATGCACAGAACAATCCTCAGCAATGGCTGGCACATCACACGCACGGATCAGGATGCGGCTGAACTTGGATGCATCATGACATTTGGATTAGATATCCCCCTTAAAGAGAATGACATGATTGTGGTGGAAACAGGATAAAGGGAACCATAATGTGTCACAATAATGAAATATTGGGGAGATATTATGGGATGACTTATACTTGTGATTTTATTTTAATAAGCACCAAAAATGTACTTTTCCCCTGCAAAGTCATGAATCATACAATCCCAGCAGAGACATCTAAACAACTCCTAGCATTATGCTATCCCTGTAATGCTGAGAGTAGTAGTTGTGATCACAACATCTGCAGGGTTTCCATGTCCAGCCCTAACCCTACACTGAGGGTGAAGCAGAGGGCACAGGGAAGTGGAGGAGGGGATAACAATGACCCTGGTGCGGGCTGCGGGCATCCACACTGCAGGAGGGGCCTCTGCCCGGGCATCTGCTGCAGTCATGTCACATCTCTGCCCGGAGCAGGGGGGCTCCCACCAACAACTCGTGCGGCGCCTATAAAGTACACGGTGACGACCTACCCGCACACCCCTCCCCACTCTGACAATGAGACCTACCTGCGCTGCGGTGCCGGGCGGGAGCTGCGGGCTGGCGGTGCACGGTGTGGTACGGGAGGTCTCCTAATCCTTACCCCATGCGATCTACTGCCGCTACTACTCCGGCTCCTGCCGCCTGAGGTGTCCTCCCCCGGAAGTGGAAGCGGAGCTCAGCCCCGCACTCATCCTGACATGCTGCAGAGAGCGCTGCACGGGGCACTGCATGCACTGCACATACTACACTGCACATACTACACTGCAGCACCCCATACCCTGCCTGCACATACTGCAGCATCTCATACCCTGCCTGCACATACTACCCTGCACTGCACATACTACACTGCACTACCCATGCTGCAGCACATACTACACTGCACTACCCATGCTGCAGCACCCCTTACACTGACTGCATATACTGCAACACCTCATACACTGCAACACCTCCTACACTGACTGCATATACTACAGCACCTCCTACACTGACTGCATATACTACAGCACCTCCTACACTGACTGCATACACTGCACATACTGCAGCACCTCCTACACTGACTGCATACAGTCCCCATATTGCAGCACCTTGTACCCTGACTGCATACGTTACACTTACTGCTGCATTCATTGACTGCTTACACTGTATATACTTCAGCACCTCATACACTGACTGCATACACTACACATAATGCAGCACCTTATACACCGACTACACACACCACAGTGCCTCATACACTGACTGCGTGCACTGCTCATACAGCAGCACCTCATACACTGACTGCATAAACTGTATTTACTGCAAAACCTCATATACTGTTATGCTGGAGCACCTCATACACTGGCTAGATGCACTGCATATACTGCAGCACCTCATACAATGACTGCATACACTTATATACTGCAGCACCTCATACACTGTACATTCTGCACCACCGCACATACTTCATACACTGAGAGTGCATCCGACTGTACACTGCACACACAGACCTCCGACACTGCACATACTGCAGTACCTCATACACCTCATGTACCTGCTCCTTGTATGGCACTGGATGCTTTGTACCGTGTCTGCCAATACATAATGGCTGAACATGCGCCAATGTTACTGTACACCACCTGGCATTGCTACTGTCATTTGGATGGGACTTGGCTACATTGCGTATTGAAATCATAGGCCAATCTGAAATCCAACCCCCACAAACATGTACATAAGTTTTACACGGCAGCCATTATTCAGCTTGGCATATAGGTTCATGACTGCAAGAGGGAAAGGTTAGACACATTTAAGCCAGAATTCATGCTTTTCAACTTTTGGAGAAAAATTTAAGTTTTCATGTCTGAAGCCACACCTTTATCCCCCACATATTAGTATTCCTACGCTGTCTTTAAAGGGGTTGGTCACGTATAGCAAATTTTAACAGGGTAAGGATAAGATCCTAATAAAGTCACCCATATTATACTTATTCTGTTACGGTTTTCTGTTCAGCATGGGTCTTATGGGCTTCCTGTGACATCCCGTGTCCTGCCCATTAAAGGTGGATGGAGGGGGCCCATGCAGTCACTGGTCCCCACACTGTATAATTCCTCCATTAGTTGCCCCTTCAGAATATAACACTCCTCTCCAGTTTTCTGCCCACACTATGCTTAAAATGCCTACCACCCTGATTTCTGTAGAACCCTCACATATACTGTAATGACCCGCTTACTTTTGGCCTATACTTTATTAGCCTCCCCAATGAAGCCCCCTTTTCTGTATCCTCCCCCCACACTCATGACAACCCCTTATTCTGTCAGTCTCTTGCATACAATGTTCCCTTTAATTTTAGCCCCACCCTTATACTGAGCCCTTTGATATAGTCCTCCCTACCCTTAATTATAATGCCCTCCCGCTCTGTACCCCTTTAAAGGGAACCTGTCCCCAGGGACCCAATTTTCACTAAAGACAGGTTGCAGAAGCTTATTACACCTGCAGTGCAAATCTGCCTTTTCTAAGCACTTGCATTACAATATAATTGTGTATTATAGTTTACTCTTGCATCCTGAAAAAATCCAGGGGTAGTCACAGGGGCTGGACTTGGATGCATTTCAAAAACAACATGTGCCTTGTCTCTGTTACTCACTCCTCATATCTTAGCCCCCACCTTTGTGCTCCTGTACAGCTCCACCTACTGCTCCTTCTCAGAGGTCACAGCCTGGTGAGATGACATCAGTGGGGGAGGGAGGAGCTCTACAGGAGCACAAAGATGGAGGCAGCCTGCAGTTCAGACAAGTCACATATTGTTTTTTGAAATGCATCCAAACCAAAATCCAGCCCCTGTGACTACCCCAGGATTTTGTCAGGATGCAAGAGTAAGTTATAACACACAATTATACTCTAATGCAAATTTTTGCACTGCAGGTGTCATGGGCTTTTACAATCTGTCTTAAGTGAAAATGAGGTCCCTGGCGACAGGTTTCCTTTAACACACATTGCCTGCTATATTGATGTTTAATTAAAAAAAAAAAAACAACAACAGATACTTACCTTTCCTCATTCTCCCAGCTTCTCTGTGTGGCGCTGCAGCTGGCAGGTATGAGGGCTAATGGTTTAGCTGGGAGCTGTGGCTAACTCTACCATTGCATTTAGCTCTATCTTCCTCTGAAGGATGCAGATAAGAGTTGAACCTGGGCACCGGGGCAGCCCCTGAAATATGGGACTGTCCCACTGGATCCATGATGGCTGGGAGGTTTGAATTCAGTTTTACAAGCAATAAAAAAAATTATAGAAAACATTAAAATGAAGTGTATTTTTTTTAAATACTTTCAATTTTCTGCTTAATAATAACAACAATAAAATGAAAAAGTAAACATGGAATTAATGAGACAAAACCAAGTTAAACTAAAAGCATCAAGTCAGTAAGTTATACAAAGAATTGTCATTTATAGAGAAGCAAAAAAATATAACCTGTCCCTGTATCTCTTCATACCAGTTCCTCAGTTACAGGACTGCTTTCAGTGCGCCATGTGAATAGCGCTGCACAGTATTCTCTTTAGTCATATGTACAGCATCCCGATGGCTAGCATTTGTAACGCCTTTTTGCGCGGTTCACTTAGGGTTTTTTTTATTAGCGCTATTTGCACTTGATGCACTTTACAGTGCGCCGTGAGACTGCCACTG
Source organism: Engystomops pustulosus (assembly GCA_019512145.1). Taxonomy (NCBI): domain Eukaryota; kingdom Metazoa; phylum Chordata; class Amphibia; order Anura; family Leptodactylidae; genus Engystomops; species Engystomops pustulosus. The sequence continues at coordinate 222,482,185 of CM033642.1, forward strand.
TGCTTTACTTTTTGTGGTGGTAGTTAGGTATCCTGATTATTAGCTGGGTGTGTTTGTAGCATTTTTAGGTGGTGCACATATGTTTTTTTTTTCCGTACAGTTTGGTGCACTTTATATATATTTCCGAAGAGCTACGTGATAGGTAAAAAATGTCCCAGAAAGGAACAGAGTGTTGCAGGCATATAACAAGCTGGCCTCTGACACAGAGTCAGCAAGCAGGTATGATAGCTTATTTTTCCTCTCCTTCCTCTTCCAGTGACTTCTACTGACCCCACATTGGTAGCCCCAGATAATGAAACCCCTCAGGTCCAAGATTTTAGAATACAATTTGACACAGCAGGGCTCAGAGCTGCGTTTTGTTTTGTATTGAAAATGGAGCCTTGCTATGTGCCCAGCCTGTAGATAATTGGCACATATGGGGTATTGCCATACTCCAGATTACCTACATAATGACTTTTGTTCCGTTTGTCCCTAGTGGTAAAATATAGTATTTTTAGGACTATAAGGCGCACAAAAAATCCTTTGATTTTCTCAGAAATCAAAAGGTGCGCACAGGAGCACAAAGATGGAGGCAGCCTGCAGTTCAGACAAGTCACATATTGTTTTTTGAAATGCATCCAAACCAAAATCCAGCCCCTGTGACTACCCCAGGATTTTGTCAGGATGCAAGAGTAAGTTATAACACACAATTATACTCTAATGCAAATTTTTGCACTGCAGGTGTCATGGGCTTTTACAATCTGTCTTTAGTGAAAATGAGGTCCCTGGTGACAGGTTTCCTTTAACACACATTGCCGCTATATTGATGTTTAATTAAAAAAAAAAAAACAACAACAGATACTTACCTTTCCTCATTCCCCCAGCTTCTCTGTGTGGCGCTGCAGCTGGCAGGTATGAGGGCTAATGGTTTAGCTGGGAGCTGTGGCTAACTCTACCATTGCATTTAGCTCCATCTTCCTCTGAAGGATGCAGATAAGAGTTGAACCTGGGCACCGGGGCAGCCCCTGAAATAAGGGGCTGTCCCACTGGATCCATGATGGCTGGGAGGTCTGAATTCAGTTTTACAAGCAATAAAAAAATTATAGAAAACATTAAAATGAAGTGTATTTTTTTTTAAATAGTTTCAATTTTCTGCTTAATAACAACAATAAAATGAAAAAGTAAACATGGAATTAATGAGACAAAACCAAGTTAAACTAAAAGCTTCAAGTCAGTAAGTTATACAAAGAATTGTCATTTATAGAGAAACAGATTTGTAAAAAATATAACCTGTCCGTGTATCTCTTCATACCATGTCCCTCAGTTACAGGACGGCTTTCAGTGCGCCATGTGAATAGCGCTCCACAGTATTCTCTTTAGTCATATTTACAGCATACCGATGGCTAGCTCGGTGCATTTGTAGCGCCTTTTTGCGCGGTTCACATAGGGTTTTTTTTTGTTAGCGCTATTTGCACTTGATGCACTTTACAGTGCGCAGTGAGAATGCCACTGTGCTTTACTTTTTGTGGTGGTAGTTAGGTATCCTGATTATTAGCTGGGTGCGTTTGTAGCATTCTTAGGTGGTGCACATATGTTTTTTTTTCTGCCGTTGGTATAATTTTTTTCCCAGTGCACCGTAGTTTGCTGCACTTTATGTAATTTTTCTGTGTGTCATCTGTTTGGTGCATCTCTATAGTTTGGTGCACTTTATATAATTTTCCTGTGTGCTATATATTAGGTGTACAATGTCCCAGAAAGGTACACAGTGTTGCAGGCATACAACAAGCTGGCCTCTGACACAGAGTCAGCAAGCAGGTATGATAGCTTATTTTTCCTCTCCTTCCTCTTCCAGTGACTTCTACTGACCCCACATTGGTAGCCCCAGATCAGTGATGGGCAACCTTTTGAGCTTGGTGTGTCAAAATTCGCCAAAAAACCGAGCATAACTCGGGTGGTGTGTCACCTTGAGAAAAAAAAAACTAATTTTGTGATATTTAGAGTTTAAATAACAAATATGTACAGGCAGTCCCCTACTTAAGGACACCCGACTTACAGACAACCCATAGTTACAGACAGACCCCTCTGACCTCTGGTGAAGCTTTCTAAAAGCTTTACTATAGTCCCAGTTTGCAATAATCAGCTGTAAAGTGTCTGTAATGAGGGTTTATTGATGATCCTTGGTCCCATTACAGCAAAAAATGTTTAAACTCCAATTGTCACTAGGGCCAAAATTTTTTTTGTCTGGATCTACAATTATAAAATATACAGTTTCGACTTACATACAAATTCAACTTAAGAACAAACCTCCAGACCCTATCTTGTACGTGACCCGGGGACTGCCGTATAGTTATTACTACTGCTTAGTGACTTTCTTTGTTCATCTGTCAGTTGGTTTCTTTTGTTGGTCTTGCTGTGTATTTAACTTGGTGTGGGGTGCCATGAAACTAAGAGAATGAGGGTAGGGGGAATTCTTCCATTGATGGCGAACCTGTGCAGTGCCAGCAACAGCTCTTTTTAGCACATTTGTGTCCTGAGAATGCCCCGCAAACAGTGTACTCACACCCAGCCGGCAGAGCTCAACGCAATAAATTTAACTTACCTAACTGGCACAGGCTTCAACGACACCACGGAGCCTCCGTTACTCCTCTTCAGGCCGCTTCAGCTCCTGTGTAGATGGTTCCTGCGCAGCACAGCATAGGTTGCGTCTTGCGAGCTGGGGCTGCCTGTCTCCACGCCCACTCTGGCGTCATTGCGCGTCCTCCGCAGAGCAGGGAGGAGGACAGGAGCAGCAGCTGCGATCTCTGACTAGATGCACCGCTCGCTGCAGACCACATCGCAACCGCGGCTGGACAAAAGCCCCAGACAACAGACAACTGCACTACAGCAATTTTTCTCTAGCAGCCGTTGGTGTCACTGAAATGGCTACGTGTGTCGTGCTGACACGCGTGTCATAGGTTGGCCATCACTGCCCCAAATAACCCTTAAGGACGCAGCCATTTTGCAGGTAAGGCGCTCAGCCCGATTTTGGATTCTGACCTGCGTCGCTTTATATGGTTATAACTTTTGAACACTGTTACTTATCAAACGATTCTGAGATGTTTTTTCCCCACATGTTGTACTTCATTTAGTGGTAAATTTTGGCTAGTAAGTTTTTGCGTTTTTTACAAAAAAAAAAGAAAAATGATAAATTTTTTGAAAAATTGCCATTTCCGAAATTCAAAATCATGCGTTTCCAGGCAGATAGATTTACCACCTAAAAAGTTGCTGAATAACATTTCCCATTTGTCTACCTTACATTTCATAATTTTTGATATGTCTGATAATTTATTTTGGATGTCACCGGCTTAACAAAAAAAAAAACGCTTTTCCGGATTTCAGAATTGACTATTTTGGGGATAATACGAGTTTGGAATGAAATTTACATATTAGTCATCAAAACCCACGTATATAACCAACCCATTTTCAAATCTGCACCCCTCAAGCTATCAGAAACCGCTTTTACGAAGATTGTTAACCCCTTGAATCTTCATAGTAATTGAATCAAAATGGAGGTGAAATTTAGAATGGTCAATTGTTCCCCTTATCGTTCATTTAGCACTAAAATTTACACATTTCCAAAATATAAAAAGAGAAAACCCACCATACATTTGTTCTGCAATTTCTCCTGAGTGCAGAGACCCCACATGTGGCCGTTACTTGTTTTATGGGCGCACACGCGACGCAGAAGGGAAGGAGCGCCCTGCAGCGGCCAGGTTTTTAGTTTCCTCATTGGCCCCTTTTGAAGGCTATAAAATTTTCGCTTTTGCGTTATTGGGGTGCCATGTGATGCCATTTTTTTGCGCGATGACATGTCTTTTTCCATTGTTACCATTTTGGGGTTGGTTATCACCTATTGTTAAAATTTAGGACTTTTTTTGAGGGCAGAGTAGAAAAGCACAATTCTGTACTGGATTTTTTACTCTTTTTTTTTTGGTGTTCACCGTATAGACTATATCAATGTTATCTTATTCTATGGTCGATACGATTACGGGGATACCAGACTGAATATATTTTCTTACGTTTTACTAAATTTGTCAAACAAAACCCTAATGTGGGAAAAATCTATCATTTATGTATTGCCGTCTTCCAAGTGGCATAACATTGTTACTTTTTTGGTACGGAGCTGGTTGATGGCTTGTTTTTTGCGGACATGTTGTACTTTGCACAGTATCATGTCGGAGTACACATGGTTTTTTGATCGCTTTTATAGTCATTTTTTGTGAGAATAGCTAAAAATCATAATTTTTGGAAGGTTTATAGCAGTTTTTTTTTTACGGCGTTTATCGTGGGTGTTCAATAATGATTTACTTTTATTCTACGGGTTTGTTACGGACGCAGTGATACTATATATGTGGGTTTGTGTTATGATTTAGACTTTTTTTTAGTTATCTGTCTCTTTATATGTTTTGGGGGTTTTGGGCATTTTAGTGATTATTACTTTATTTTTTTTTTGAATAACATTTTTTTTTACTTTTTCACTTGTAATACCATGGTACTGAACAAGAAATCCTCTGATTGCTTGTTCATGATAATATTCTGCAATACTCTGTTTGCAGAGTATTATCAGTGTCAGCCTATACACTTGCATAGCCTGGCACTGTGCCATAGATGACGTCACAGACGCCATCTTACTGGCAATTCTTGCAGGTAACTCGGGGGTCCAGATCGGACCCCAGAGTTACTATAGCAACGATCGGCGCACCCCGAAAACGTTCGGGGGGGGGCGATCGTGGGGAAAGACCCCGGATACATGTAGATGCCGCGTCGCGCTGACCGCGGCATTTAACGGGTTAAGCACCCGCGATCGGAGACAACTCCGATCGCGGGTGTTACACTGGGGTCCGGCTATCAGTCACAGCCGGCACCCCGTGTTTCCGATGCCGGTTCGGCTCATATCTTGAGCCAACCATCAGCTCAGGTCCGATATACGGACGCTGAGCGCTATTCACTGAGCTCAGCGTCCGATATATCGGACGCTGAGCGTTAAGAGTGTAAACCCTTCAGTCCAAGATTTTAAATCCATTTGACACAGCAGGCTCAGAGCTTTGTTTTGTTTTGTTGAAAATGGAGCCTGCTGTGTTCCCAGCCTGTAGATAATTGGCACTATGGGTATTGCCAACTCAAATTACCTACATGACTTTTGTTCCGTTTGTCCCTAGTGGTAAATATCGTATTTTTAGGACTATAAGGCGCACAAAAAATCCTTGATTTCTCAGAATCAAAGGTCGCTTTATAGTCCCAGTTCGCCTTATATATGAACTTAGCTTATTTGCCTTGAACTGTACACAGGTCTGCCACATACTGGTCATAAATCCTTATAATCAGGTGCGCCTTATATATACCTAGACATTTTAGCAGGCATTTGATGGTGCGCCTTATAGTCCGAAAAATACTCTATATTTGGCACGAATATGGCATATTTACTCTGCTCTACTCACTTTGTATTAAATTTTGGCCAGCACCTCGGGGGTTCGTGGCGGCTACCCTCACTGAAGCAGAATGGGAAAAAGCTTTTCAATTCTCCCACAAACTACCTCTACCTTGCAGTGCAGAAGAGAGAAATTATAAGTTTCTCTTGTGATGGTACAGGTCACCCCTCACAGTTCACAGAATCTATCCAGGAGGCTTGGAGATTTGCTGGAGGTGCTGTTGTGGGATCCATCCTACACATCTGGTGGAGCTGCTCGGTGATTCCAGTCTTCTGGGAAATGGTGTTTTACAGCAGGGTTTTTGGTAAGACTGTACAGTTCAGGCCTCAGGTTGCTCTCCTCTCGGTGGCGCCGGGCACCATCTCCTCCACCAAAAAGGTCTCTTTTGCCACTTCCTCGCAGCAGCAAGGATGGTGATCCCTCCATATTGGAAGAGCCCCCACTCACCTTCCACAGTGGAGTGGATACTCTGACATAAACATAGAATGTAAGAGCTGGTGGCCGACGACTCCCCAGATGCGGCATTGGTTTCCAGGGATGCAGAAAGTGTTCTGTAAAATTGCTAGAATGTAACCACAGCAATCATGGAACAATTTGAAATTCTTGGAAAGGGTAAGTAGGAAGTTAACAGGCACATGACCACGTTTTTGCTGCTTTTGTGGGGGTTTTCTTTTAGGCATGTTGATTTGGAATGTGGTTTCCCTTTACTTACCGATCGTGTCTATTTACTGGACATTGGCCTGGATATTTTAAATTTATAATCTCCAGGCCATGGTGGACTTTGCTTTTGGCGGGACAATGGGGCCTGTGGCGCCTTTTTAGGTTCGCAGGCTCATTAGGGGAAAAAAATCCCTTTTAGTGAAGTCAGTTTTGGCTTATGGCAAAACTTATCTTTTGTAGAACATTGTAACAAAGTAATGTTAATAAAGTTTAATCTCAGTTTTTTTTACAAAGTTTTTGATAAGGTAATAAATAAAGGCCTTGGCCAATACATTTTGCACACCAGTGGTTGTCAGCATTATTTATTTGTAGGAAAGTTATTTTTGAAGTATCTGTATGCCTTTATAATTAATCCCATGTGTGGAAGGCAGACCATCAGGAGGGTTCCTCATTGGATTATAGGCATCTATTAGATGCCTTGTGATTTTAATTTGGAGGGAAGAAAGTTTTCCCGTCTGAGGCTGTTCTCACCCAAGTTGAAGTCTGCCTGGGTGGCAAAAGTATGATTTGTAACGCACTGGGGCCAATGGTTTACTGTGACTGGGGAGTCTCCACTTCTGTCCCTCGGTGGCAGAGGATCATTGGCTCCCGGTGAAGAGGTCCCATGCCCAGGGATTTCTTTAAGTAGTGAAACTTTCTATGCACTTTTTCTAGAACAAAAGAAAAATACTTGATCAATAGAGGAGATACTTGTTAGTTTGCTGCATAGAAAGTCTGGCGCCACAAAATTAAAATCAGCACAATATTGGTGACAGCTATTCGGCAATACTACTCACGGGGAGAAGAACGTCTCTTTTCATAAATCTCAATATGTTTGGTGTAACCAATACCCCCTTTTCAGGTCGTATCGATTCTCATGAATGGTCGAATGTATGTACAAAACAAGATTCTTAAAAAATTAATAAATAATAATAAAAAATACAACATGCTGGTTTCAAAACAAAATTGTATTTCACTTTGATCTATACATGCTATACATGTCATGCCAATTATGAATCTACAATCTGTAATAAAATATCACATCTCAATGGACATTTGTAAAGTACAATATAACACATATAACCATCACGTGTTTAGGATTGACGCCAAGTCACAGAAACATGCTAAAGCTTTATTGCACATTTTTATTCAGCAAGATCGATACCAACAGCAAGGATATAACAGGGCGATGTGTGTTGCTATACGGAGACACCAGTCATGTTCTCTACTACAGATCAGTGAGTGACTTGTAGTATGATCATCCTGATGTTCTTATGTTTGATAGAGGAAACAAAATCAAATCCATCATTGTTCATAATCCATTTATCCTTATTGCTTATTCACCATGGAAATTGTCTATACGCATTAGCGGCGCCCTCTGTGGTCTCAGCGACCCAAGAAAATGGCAATCCCAAGACTATATGGGCCAAGTGGCAATAGTCATAACTGCTAGCTGCTTTGTTGCATGTACTAATGTTTGTTGAAGCTAAGGAAAAACACACATCCCACTTATCTTGAACACTTCAAGGAATTTCCCCATCACTTTTTCATGTACTGTGTATTTAAACAAATCCTAAAATAATATGTACAACCTAGTAACAATGAAGTTGTCCACATACAGAAAACATTACATTTACAATGTATGGCACTTCATCTTTATACAGGTTACATTCTCGTTAGTTTTATACATAAATCTGGGCAGTAACATTAGTATCTGTAATGCGCTGCTCAGTAAACCGGTCCTTACATAGTAGCGCTTAACCAGTCAAACTGTGCCGCCGCTATTCCTCAAATAACAGTATTTACAACCAAATCAATAGGCGTCATTTCGACCAACAAAATGAGCTTTTTATTAGTGACACAAGATAGAAAGGCTGTTACAGATCTGTCACTAGGATTCAGTAGCTCATTATCATTTATTTGCATATGAAATAGGCAATGCTAACTACATAAATACATTAGTAAAATAAAATTAAAACCTAGAATTCTGTGTTTGAATTGTACAAAAAAAATTATTGGAATTCAGACTAGATTCTGGACCAATTTTTATAATTTACAATTTTTCAACGTCGAGTTGTGGTTTTTGTACAACATTAATAATACCATGACTTTCCAGAAAATGTCTATAGTCGCATGTGAAGTTAAATTTAGTAACTTCAAGAGTAAGGTTTCCTTCAAATGAGGAGAACTGTACGAGTCTTTAATTCTGCGTATTTAGAATGTAACACCCAGACCCACATGGTAATTGGTAGTAAGTGGTGGCACATTCAGTATATAGGAAGTTAAATGCTGTCTAAACAGGGCATACAGTTACCCCATGTGGAGCTGTTTCCATTATAGAAGATAACTGAGCTTTCAATCCATATCCAAGGAGAAATAACAGGATTTGGTACAAGCCTCCCATAATACCAATGGACTTTAGAGATTTTTAGAAACCTATGGTGGTCAACCTTTCTTCAAGTGAAATCTAAAGCTCTGTTATATTTGAGAAACAGTTGCCTTCGATTTCAATACGAAGTTATCAAAAGTTAGGGAAATAACCACAACCGCTTCAAGAGCGGGTGTAAATTTCCCAAACTATAGTCTTCGTTAGAGGTCGATGTGATGGGTGATGTCTGTCTAGTACCAAACTCATTATCTGACAATGTAGTGTATGTTAACCTATTATTTTCACAATGTTCTGTAGTGTGAGCTTTGATATGTTCCACAATTATGGAAATGCAAGTATTTCATTGTGTGTCTAGTTTCCAGCTGTAAAATGCTTATAAAAAAAAACCTTAAAAAAAGTTACGCTTCCTGCAATAAAACCCAAAAGTACAGACAGACCAGGAGAAAATCAAATCGTACAACTAGTGACCCATTCTCATACCAAAGCCTAAATTCCATTAACTAGGAAGCTCAGATGTTTCTTAACATAAAACCATTACAGCTGCTGTAGCTTATTTTTGGCCAACACTTCTCTGAAAACAGTATAGATAAATAATTGCAGGGTAGGATATAATAAAATCCAGTATTTGGCTCTTGATGTTGAACTGCCTGCAGTGTTCATTGACCCAAAGCGCGTTTCTTGGCGAGTTACTTTGCAATATCTGTAGAAAGACAAAAAAAAAAAATAAAAATCTTGAACTATAAAACTAAAAAAGTTTGGCGATTTCTTTTATACTGCATGCGTGCTAATCTATATTAGGTATAGAACAAAACCCACAAACCATAATACTAAGGACCATTTACATATACATAAACATGCGCAATGCCAATGCAAGGAGGACACAATATTGAAAAGATGCTCAAAAGTCAGACACACCAATAGAAAACGGAGATGAGCATAAATTAATAAAAATGCAAAAATTTATTGAAGTCATTTTTTAAAAAAAGAACATAACAAAAGGGTAGTGTAGTTTTAGGTGCTGGAAAGCGAGCACACAATGGCTGACAAGGAGTAGACAAATTTAAAGTGCTTAGTGCATAGCCAAAAGGTGCTAATTACATCACAGAAGCAGGTAATGTAGAAAATATCACAATGCTAAACAAGGAGCGCACAGAGGGAAGTAATGACCTGTACCTGACCTGGTGGGTTTTAGAGTATGAGGGCGCTGAGGAGAGGATGCTGCCCAGCACCTCCCTGACACGTGTTTTCGTCGGCCAGGACTTTGTCAAGGGGTGGTGCTGGAGGAGGCTGGAAGGTTTAAATGCTGTTGGCCGGCCACAAGAGACAAACTAATTACAACACCTGAAATGAGAGCGACGTGTGAAGCCGAGTCCTCAGCGGAGCAATGCTCGGCGGCATGGGCGGAGACACGAACCACATTTAAAACCTTCCACCTCCTCCCACACCACCCTTGACAAAGTCCTGCCGGACCAACACGTGTCAGGGAGGCTGGGCGCATCCCTCTCCTCAGCGCCCTCATACTCTAACCACCAGGTCAGGTCCAGGTCATTACTTCCCTCTGTGCGCTCCTTGTTTATGCATTGATATTTTTCTACATGTACCTGCTTCTGTGATGTAATTAGCACCTTTTGGGCTATGCCTCAAGCACTTTAAATTTGTCTACTACCTTGTCAGCCATTGTGTGCTCGCTTTCCAGCACCATAAAACTACCTACCCTTTTGTTAGTTCTATTTATGAAAAAATGACTTCATAATTTTTGCATTTTTAGTTAGCAATTTATCTCATTCCTTTTTGACTTGGTGTTATAAAACTAAAAAGATTTGGGATTTCTTTATCTGCATGCGGTTACTATATTAGGTATAACACAAACCCTGAAAAGCAATAACTTCTATAAACTGATCGGCTTGATAATTCCTGCAGAGGCTACCCAGCACACCCAGATCAGACAACACTGTCAGACCACAACATGAGAATGAGGATTTGCCTGGTTCCTGTTCCATTTTTAATTAGCTTTTGAGAAGGTTTGTACCTTTCATGGTTGCACAGCATTGCGTTGATAAGACGTGCCGACAGTAGGGCCGCTCTACATACGACTCCATACAGATGGGCACTTTTCTTTCTAGTCTCCATACGTTTGCCGGCTTGTTCAGTTCCTACCCCTGACCATGATAATCAATCCCCTCTCAACTCCCCTCTCTCAACACCCCTCTCATCCCCCCTAGTACTGGGACTGATATCTCATGGAACTTGGGAGACTAGAAAGAAAATCCATATAGCCCTGAATCGAGTGCAGCCAGTCTTTACATTTGTTTCTTCATCACCACACATTTGAAGTGGTGAAGGACTCCGCCTTTTAAGTGGCGAGATTCTGTTTTCATAGGCCTCTTTTCCTCTGGAACAAAGCCCTTCCGGCGGTCACAGAAGAGTGGCTGGTCCTTAAAAAAAAAAAAAATGCTAGGTTCACCCTTCAAGTAAGTGACCAGGTGCTGCTGTGAGAAACACCATGATGCGCTTAAAGGACAGAATCAGCACTGTGTGTCCTAATTTTAGTTCAGGACTGGCGTTTCGTCAACTGCCTCAAATCAGCCCAGATATGCAACCAAAAAATACAGGAACACTTCACCATATCATCCTGGTAGGTTTAAATTTGCTCAGGTGGTCATTTAACCAATGTAGTCTAATATCTCTTTACCGTAGTTTATTTTATTCAAGGCAGCATTTTTTACATGTTACCAGCCATGTTCAACACCTAGAACTTGTAGTTTTTGTCTTACACTCATTTCTAATGAAAGATATAAGAGCAATAAAAAAAGCCTGTACTAATGTAGCCGGTCCTGGCTGAAATGATTAAAATTACATGTTAATGATTTGTAACGTTTCATAAATTTTTTTAAACTCACCCATAGTAGTCTGTGCAGTCATGCAGATAGTATTTAGTTTTAGGTTCCTTGACCTGGACTGCTAACATCCATCAATAGATTTCTATACATCATACAACTAATTATGCCTTCCACTGGCCATCCTTGGAAAAGTGGCTTGGCCATGAAGTCCAGCAGGTCCTTCTAAAGCTTTGGAATTACTAGCCATTTGTCCAATACCATGCCAGGATGTGGTCATTCATGGTGAAAACTCTTGGATGGAATAGTTCTTCCTTGGAAACAGACTGTGGGAAAATAACAGTTCCATTACCATAGAATATAAGTATTTTATTAGTATTATTATGTTTCTGAAATAAATCTGTGTATATCATAATAGGACATGTAATATAGATATCTGTTTGAGGATAGTATGGGGATGCATGGGTTAAAAAATGCGGTGACCTTGTTGATTGGTCACGTGGTATCATTGGATGGTTGGATGGATGTGCTAGGATTAGTCTGAGAAAGCCATGACCATGTTGGGTGTGATGGATGACATGCTAGCATTATCTGCTTCACGGGCACCCTTGTTCATGTTCCCCTGTCCCACCCAGGGTCTGCAAGATGGCTCTACTGGACTGCCAAGGGACACTAACATTACCACTCCTGGGAGGATGGGGGGCTCTCTCTGTGGAGGCTATTTAATTTCTTTTGATGTTCCAGATAGGGAATTCTTTCGTGCCTACGCTGAGGCCTGCTTCTCTGGCTCAGTTCCCCTCCGACAGACTGCTTTCTCCATTCCCACGATTGGAATTCTACGCTCCAGGGGTCCACAGCCTGCCATCTGTTGGTCTATACCCACCTCCTCTCAGTGACAGTTGTAGGGTCCCCTCTCCAGTCCATGCCCGATGGGAGGCTCTCATGTCCTTTACTATCGGATGAAGACTGGGGGGGGCCCAGGAGTCTCACTCTTGGTCAAATCACCGGCGCCAATAATAAACTAATTTCAGTTTTTGCATCATCCATCAATGCTATCCAGACTTTTCATACATAGATTGCAGACTCTAAGATGCCACAAATGTCATGTGTACGGCAGATTTCGTCACGCTAAGTAGGGCTTAAATTACATAGCCGGATTCTGGAGAGAAGTAGTTTCTTCTTCTTGCTCTGATTCCGGAAATAAACCGGTCCCTACCTCCCGGCCCTTTGCCGATTCCCCGGGGGAGGATGACTGGTCCCATTTAGCTATCTTTCCTTGAAGGAATCTCCGTTTTTTGGCCCATAAGACCATTGCCATAAACGCTGGTTGGCTGGTCGCCTCCTACTGTCTCTCCAGTGGAAGAACTATTAAGCTGACTATGCCTTACGAGTAATAGTTTACAAACCTGCGCGATGCCAGATAATTTTGTTCATATCTGATTTCCTCACTATGCTCCTTGTGTTGTGATATGCACAGTTTCATTTATGTGCCAATAAGGAGCGATTAAAAAAAAAAAAAAAAAAAAAAAATACCATGAGAATGGTTTGCCACAACTCTATGCAGGATCATAATCTTGGTTATCCCTTGCTGAGTGGTTTTGCTGAAAAAACAATATCCATTCAGGACTTGGAAAGCTGGACAGACTTGTAGGGGCCGTTTTTGGGCTGTTTTTAGTTGTGCGATTGTTCCAGATCGTACAAAATGCATGCCTTTTTGACAGGTTTTACCAATTATCTTAATTAAAACGATGCGAAACGCAACTAAAACTGCCCAAAACGCCATGTTGCCATCACCCTTATGGAGCTTGGAATTCAAATGGCTGAAAGTAATGCTGACAAGCATTACTAGTCAAGCCTAACACCTGGCTGAATGACCAATACCAGCAGCTGGGATGTGATGCAGCAATATGGATTATTCTGTCCTGTCAGGAAGAGAATGCAGAGATTGATGATCATCAGAGAGAAAGTCTCTCTGCTAGAGAAGCGGGAAAGCAAGCGCAACAGACAATAGAAGCAGCCATATAGCATCATACCAATAGTTACTAATCGGTTTTATCATCAGCAAAACCACTCTGCACAGGGATTAACCAAGATATGATGCTGCATCATGGATAGCCACAGCATTGTCAAGGTAGTGTGCTTCCGATGGTGGTTTCCTTTAATTTGCCTGATTGTACAATATAAACAGCTCTTGCGTACCTCACTCTCATTGACATGAACCCACATGGAGCATCCAAGCTTTATCTTTTTCACTTCCAGACATCAAGATAATGGTTGCCCAGATTTGTTTCTGTCCACTTGGGAACAGGTCCTGGCTTTTTTCAATAATTGTCACAGTTGGTGCTTTAATTTCTTCATGTGCCTGAAATCAACATTGAGATGACTCTAGATGCATAATACATTGAGAAATACAAAGGTCACATAGTCAATTTTTTACCAAAAACCCGGTATCAACCATGATTAAAGGTAACTAATTATTAAACTTTTCAGTTTTCTGTACATAGGAGACACCCTCAGGTTAAATACGACCCAAAGATGCGCATTTTGCCGTTTGACTTTTCGCAGAGAATGTCCTCACACATACGTTCAAAAGGAATCAAAACAAGGGTGAGACCTCTACGTAACAGAATTCACCTTGGTTATTAGGCACGGACAAAAAAAAAAAAACCCCACAACCACAATAACCTTACTATGGGTGGGAATTCATAGACCGCCCATCAGTTGTTTTTTTTTTTAAAACTTAGATAACATAGGACGTGCAAAAAAATGGAATTCAGATGCAAGAAGAACTGCACATGATACAAACAATCCACGGTCCATGGTTTTTTGCAGATGTTCCCAGTTCCGAATGATCCCCTCACGCAGAGTCTGCGAGTGTTATTAGTTACTTGTGTAATGGAGTGAGATGGCCCATACAAAACGTCGTCTGACCTTTGTTTTTTTCACTCACCTTTTCTATACTTTTCAACTTTTTAAAAGAAACGCGCTTTCCTTCTGTAAAATATGATAGGCATGTATTAGAAATCAGAAACAGTTCAGAAAAAGTAAAACCTGTCCATCACGTATGACGCACAGATTTAACCAAAGTCACTATTAAAGACTTGCAGACTGTACAGGGATCTAATAGATTGGTATATAGGAGAAAACTTATGCACAGTCTGAAATATATCATCCATAGACCCTCCAACGTAAAACAAATCTAATTCTACCCAGTGATTGAACGAGGGCTTATTTCTAGTGAACGCGGTGCATTTAGCCCCCAGAAATGAGCGTCTTATTCAGCAAAGGTCGTGCTTAGTCGGCTGCTTATCCATATCCCAGCAGCACACCTTATATTTGTAATTGGTCCAGAAAGATGTACTGCAGTTTTGGCACCTACACTCGCTGCTCCCCGCGATCAATCTTCTTTCCAGTCTGCAGCACAGCACCAAATAATAACAAGCACTGCGACACATACGGCAATGAAAGACGCGTCCACTCTACTCTTCAAGGTCATGTGTTACATGCCAAACACTGGAGCTAATGCAAAGATCTAGTTACACGTGGATGGCGACAATGCATTAGGGCAAAGCAATCTGAAATGTAACGGGTGTGGGACTATAGCTCACACAGTCAGAAACACATACATTGTCTACAGTCTTATAAAAGTTAAGCCCCTATGTAGTATTAACATTAACAGTCAAACCTACATTTATATACTGTGCGTCTACTGGGTGATGGGGGACTACATATACTAGTGCAGTGATGGCGAACCTTTTAGGGACCGAGTGCCGAAACTACAAGCAAAAGCCCCATAATTTTCACAAAGTGCCAAATGGCATTTTAAAGTAACAGGATTCAAATGTATTGGCAATACAGGAGAAAGAAGGAGAAATTCGGATTATTATTGTTGTTTTCCTCTAAAGTCCTCTTAACAGGATGGATCAAAGGTCCAGAGAAGGGGCTACAATGATAATCAAGCTCTGTCCACACCTCCTTGATTCAGTTCTTGAGTCCTGAATGGAGACCTTTGTGCTGTGTGATGGCTTGGGTGCCCAAAGAGAGGGCTCTGAGTGCCACCTCTGGCACCCGTGCCATAGGTTCGCCACCACTGTACTAGTGAATCACAGGAGTCAAGACTATTTAGTTCTTCCATGTAAATCACTTAGGTTTATCAGTATGTCCCGGTTTTATCGGAGGGGATAATATTTCTCTTTGTTGAGAATGTAAACTTGGGGTTAGTAGTCTTATTCATCTTGGTTTTAGTTCATTGTGGTGGGTGAAGAATTTTTCAAATGCATTTTACAATTTCACTGCCGATTTTTAGTATATAATGACCTTGGAAAGAGTCACCTTTCTAAATGCATTGCCTGCCATGCTCACATGATCAGCCCAAGCAGCATATAGACATTGCTTATTGCTAGTCGTTTTATACGTAACCTATATAACTTCCCTGATCCTTTACCACCCTCACTGGAGTTAGTCTGCAAGGCTGGTCAAAGCATTGCTGTATTTTATTACATGGCGCCATCTAGAGTGTATACTCAAAATAACAACTCAAACCACGTTAAAATAAAACCATTGTACTATAAATATGAGGCAGGTTATTATATTTTCATGTTAACTGGAACTACTAGGTGAGCTGCGGGAAAGGGTACACTATCAATGGTATTTATTTTACAGTCAGTCAGTCTGTCTTTGTTAAAGTCACATTTCCAGAGATATGGAAATTTTATTTATTAACATTCCCTCTAAGGTTCTGATCAATGAGACTTAATTATGTTTATTCCTTTAACATAAGGACTTATGGATTCCCATAAACAGACATAAGGGGTATTCTAGGACTATTTTATTTGCTTTTTAGAAAATAGAATAAAATAGATTATCAGGGGCCCCAATACATGCCCGCACCTCTGCACTATATTGTAGCTGTACTTGGAATTGCAATTCAGTCCCATTATTTTATAGAACTCAAGTGATAGATGGGCAGTCACAAGATTGTGAAGCAGCTGTCACAGAGATACTGTAGCCCCTTCAAACAGCGGATAGACTAGGGTACTGCGTGATGTGTGTTGTGCCATTTCTGGCCACTTCATTCATGTTTTATTGATATTCTCCAACTACAATTTTCTTTAAATTATATGACAACCGTGCTTTTCTGGTATTTTAAGGCTATATACTCTAGGTTCTGAATTGCTCATTAAAGTGCGGTCTGTTATTATCTGGTTTCATATGGATCCCCGGTGTATATAGTAATAAATTCATGATTAAGGCTGCCATGGAATGATCACTCTGCTGTGCACTGAACTGAACATCATATCATTATTATGCACAGAGTTCTTGTTTCACAGATATGCAGCAGAGCTGACACTCTGCTGCGTATTGAGGAAATATGAACTCCTTGCATCATGTATCAATATTAAACACAGAGTTCAGCTCACAGCAGAGCGATCAGTCCGTGGCACGACACTTGGACGAATGTGAAACCAAGCTAGGAAAAAAGCCCAAAAAATCCAGATATGATGCAGTGATGAAACTTAAGAAAGCTGGAAGATACAAGGAAAGGGTGAAGCAGCGAGGGAAGGTGGACAGGGGAGAGACATTGCACTTGCCTCGATCAGGGGAATGTGTGATTGCAGCGGTGGAAGCGGAGAGCCTCTTACTGATTGGCGAGTCCACGTGCCTCTGTAGACTCATTGTAGAAGAGGACAGTTTGTCACAGGCTGCAGAGAAATGTACCAGACATTGATATAAGTGGTTTATAAAGTTCAACAAACTTCTTTGTTTCTTCTAGTGAATAAAATGACCAATACACTCCTATTTACTCAACTAGCAACAGCCCCAAAGCAAAGACATTATGCTACACAGATCGCCAATTTGTTTTACACATTTTGTTACCAGTAGGAGGCGCTCATCCAAGCTACAGACCATTGTGCTCAAGTGCGGAGGCAATGTATGCATGAGATTGAGGAACTTTTCTCTAAATTGCAGATGACTTGAATACTATATTTTGTTCTCACTCCTCAATTGTCTGTTGCCACTACTAGGGGGTGTAATTAATCCTTTTTGGCATAATGCTTGTCTCCTGACTCTTCAGGTTCATTTATAAACCTATATAATATACACTCACCGGCCACTTTATTAGGTACACCTGTCCAACTGCTCGTTAACACTTAATTTCTAATCAGCCAATCACATGGCGGCAACTCAGTGCATTTAGGCATGTAGACATGGTCAAGACAATCTCCTGCAGTTCAAACCGAGCATCAGTATGGGGAAGAAAGGTGATTTGAGTGCCTTTGAACGTGGCATGGTTGTTGGTGCCAGAAGGGTCTGTGTCCTGAGTATTTCAGAAACTGCTGCTCTACTGGGATTTTCACACACAACCATCTCTGGGTTTACAGAAATGGTCCGAAAAGAAAAAAAAAAAACATTCATGAGCGGCAGTTCTGTGGGCGGAAATGCCTTGTTGATGCCAGAGGTCAGAGGAAATGGGAAGACTGGGTTCGAGCTGATAGAAAGGCAACAGTGACTCAAATCACCACCCGTTACAACCAAGGTAGGCAGAAGAGCATCTCTGAACGCACAGTACGTCGAACTTTGAGGCAGATGGGCTACAGCAGCAGAAGACCACACCGGGTGCCACTCCTTTCAGCTAAGAACAGGAAACTGAGGCTACAATTTGCTCAATCACATGTATCCCCTTACATCGCAGGAGTCTGCGGTGTTATTAGTTCTTGTAGTTAATGGAATGGGATTGGCTCAACAAAAGCGTCGTCTTACCTTGTTTTTCATCACTTTTCTATACTTTCACTTTTTAAAGAAAGCTCTTCCTTCTGTAAAATAATGATAGGCCATGTATTAGAATCAGTAAACAGTTTCAGAAAAGTAAAACCTGTCCATACGTAATGACCACAGACAAAAGGATGCCATTTAATTAGGATTATAAAAGGTGCAGTCACATGTGACATTGAACCTGCATTCAATGTCACGTGTGACTGCACCATGCAAAGTACAAGCAACTGCACCAAACATGTCTAATCACACCATCATTTAACATTTTTGTTTTTCTGATTTTTACTCCTCATCTTCCAAAAAGCCAATTTACTGGTTAATTGTAATAAATCCAAATCAAAGAAAAAAGCAGATACTGTGGTCCAAATTACATCATCTACATCGTTTATTTAATTCATCATACAGAGTGGTGTAAGGTGTGATTATTTTTTTTTGAAGGACCAGTTTATGTTTTCTTCACAACCATCTTAAGACCTGTACTACTTTTACATCACTTTGTATTACATTTTTTTTAAAGAATCGCAAAAGGTAAAAAAGCATACAGTTATTAAAAATATTTGCCTCAAAGAAAACCATTTTTAAAAACACATTTAAGATTGTTTGTATATCTGTAAATGCGTTTTAGGGAAAGGGAATGATTTGAACTGTCCGATGCACCTGTGTGACATCACATAACCAGGGGACAGTTTCTATCAATAGGAAGTAAACAACGAAGCTTCCTGCTGAATGACAGCAAGCAGAGATCTAGAAAACAAGAAGGAACTGATGCATAAAATTGTGTAATTTTTCATTACACAGACAATATCAAATATATGCTGTACATGGACAGCCCCTTTAATCAGGACCTCTAGTTTAAGGAGGGTGGGGCCAGATACAATCTAGAAATCCTTATTAATATATTGAAAGCCAAAACTAATAGTAGAGAGTGCCAAGGGAAAAAACTTCCAAATGTACTCTAAACTGGGGATCATCCTATAAAATCATGCATAGCATTAGAGTTGTTTAAAATTGTAAAATAATTGGAATATACAGAATTTACATGTCTATGTAGGGGAAATGCATATTGTAGTCATGCCCACGATATCACACACATTGGTAGTTAGAGGAAAATATGGCCAGCCAACTTCTTCCACACCAAGCTGTACTACAGTGCACAAAGCTAGGTCCATAAGGCAGTGGTTATACTCCTTTATGGACCTTGATTTGTGCACTGTAGTAGTACAGTCAGGTTGGAAATTGATAGAAATGGAATTTTGCAGTGTTGGAAGCATACAATTGTATGCGGTACAGCAATGAGATGGTATTAAGCTGCTTTTGAAATTAATATTCGGAGACACATACCTTGGGTTCTATGACCTCACTCTTCCTCGTTCTTTTCATGATTTCATCAATCCTCTGGGGACAGAACAAGTGAACTTGTTAATTTTTCCACACTGTGAACTACTAAATATACGTGAATCTATAATGGGAAATCATTCTGGAATTTTTGACCTACAAACAGAATGTTGGCCATTTATTTTAGGTGAATGTGAGACCCAACAAGGTCACATACAAACAGACATTGTAAGATCTCTAAAATACAGAAGATAAAATATACCTTTTTTCGCTCCAGACGTTCCTGCTCAATCTGCTGTATGATTTGTTCCCTCTCTATCCTCATGGCTTCTGCTGCTTCTTTTGCCTTCAGTTCAGCCTCTTCCTTCTAATGTGGTGCATTAGTGAATGTAACAGAGAAACAGCGTTGTAACTTGTGTTACCTCTATAAAAACCATTACCTTTAACATGAAATAGAGGCCAGGCATAAATCTTCACCCTCTTCCAAGTGATCAGGATTCATACTTCTTGATATACAGACACAGAATTGTATATGTGTGGGAGTCTTGGTGATTTTTAAGCTTTTAAAGGGAAATTTAGTAGATTTGACATATGAAGTTGCAAACAATGTTGTTGGGGGCCATGTAGAGCGGCGTAGCCATACCCATGGTATGCTGTAAGTAGTGACAGGACTGTGAAAAGTGAAGTTCTAAACGAACCTTGTGACTCCTGCAAGGACTCTAGGTGGGTCTTTAAGGGGTATTCTCTCGTCTGGGCATTCACATTCAGTTTGATAAATCTGCCATATATAAACATTTCTTCAATTAGAGGTTATTAAAAAAAATGTTCCTGTGTAAAGATATTTCTCATAAATGTAGCCATGTGTGTCCCTCAAACCGAGATAGCTTCCTCCTACGCCACCTCTGCTGGAGGCATTGCAAAATAAACAAAAGTTTTGTATATGAAATGTCCCGATTTTACTGCAGGTCCACAGCCTGTCCTGTGGTAATGATCGCTGAATCCAGGAGTCAGGCAGGGCTCAATGCAAATCTCTAGCCACCGCTGCCAGAGTGTGAGGTGGTCGTAACCGAGGAAGCTATCTCGTTTCTAAGGGACACATGGCTATGTTTATGGGAAATTATCTTCACACGGAACATTTTTTGTTATAACATCCAATTGAAGAAATGTTATATATGAAAATTAGTGAACTGAATGTGAATGCCCAGACGAGAATACCCCTTTACCTGAAAAGCGTTTTGCTCTCTGGACTGGAGTATGCTCTATATTAGGATTTTGATTGGCTAAATACAGCAGTCACTCAAAGCAGAGGAGGGAATGACTGTGAAACCGTTCATTACAAAAAGCAGAAAGCTCTTCAGGCTGTAAGACTGCCTCACTTTTTCACAATCCTTCTGCTACTTACTACACACACAAAGTTATGATTACATAAGGGCCTCTACACAACATGTCTTCAGTTTTGTTATGGTCAAAACTCATGACAGATTTACATCAATGCTATTTTTATGGGTTTCTCTCGCTCATTAACCTGTTTTTTCCAAGTAGCCTGCAATTCCTTTTCTTGCACTTCTTTCCGCAGGCATTCCTCTTCTGCTCGTCTTTGCTCTTCTCTCTCGGATTTCCTCTGGCTTCCTCCTCCTCTTGTTTTTTCCTCTCAGCCAGAGTCGTGCCTTCTTCTGCCAAACGCCGCTTCTCTTCTTCTGCTTTCCTTTTTTTTTCCTCCTCCCTCTTTTGCCTGTACATACACATACACATGTGAGACAAATACATTTAGAAGAGGAACATGCTTTTCATGAAGCACAGATGAAGAGGGAGGGGATTCCAATGAGTTTGAGAGTTTTGAGATGAAGATAAAAAAAAAAAAAAAAAAAAGAATGCCGTAGATGCAAATATGTGCAGATTTCGATATGACACAAAATATTGATCCCTGTGAATATAGATTTTTTTTTTCTCCACCAATGACAAAATATCATACATACATTGAAAATCATGAAATTCAAATACAGTTTCGTTATCCACAACGCGCCTCTTGTATTAGAGCATGCACCATTAACATAAACAGAGCTCATAAGGTAACCACTGAGATACCTTTCTATTTCCTCCTCGAGTTCACGTTTCTCCTGATCTTCCTGCTCTTCTTAGGCGGGCCCTGACGTCTTTTCTTTCCGCTAGGATTTTTACTCCTCATCGCGTCAGTTGTACCTGCCATCATCTTACCGAAACCTTGGGCAGGAATAGAATATCACAATAATATGTTGTCTAGTGTTAAAGGAGCAGAAGTTCTTGACTTATCATGGGTTCAAGAGTGACGACATATAACCCCTTTAAAAGTCCTGTATCATGAAGTATCTTCTGTGCATAACAAGTTAGCTAGTAATAATCATCCATAGGATAGAAACAACAAGTTGATTGGTGAGGGTCCACTGCCGGACCTCAACATCCAGAGAAAAGGGAAGTTATCACTAGTGGGAGGAGCAGCAACGAGCAAGTGTCCTGCTGCTCCATTTAATAGTATGGGAGTGTCTGAAATGTGCCAAGAAGTTTCTTGCTAACATGATACAAGCAATTAAGTAAACTATATTGGGACCACAGCTGAGCCAGCTCACAATAATTAATCCCCTTAATACAAACGCTAATGAACATGCACCTACTATACTACAACTAGCTGTGAGCCCTACCGACGACCCTCAACCATCTCTATTCCCTGCTCAGAACAGCTCATGGAAGAGGGTTATAAACTGTACCCATAGGATTTTAAAACTAAAGAACACTGTCCGTACCTTGTTAGGCGTTAAATACTGACTTTCATTTGCTTCTTTCTTCTCTCCCGGGAAGCGTTTTGTCAGGTTTAGCAGGTTAAGTCTTAGACTCCACTGGAGGTTCTTCTGTTTTAGGAGTTGTGTCTGATGTTTCTCAGTCTTCTTTTTTGTGTATCCTGACTGGGACTAGATTTATATCTTGGCAGGTGATGCTGGGTTTTGCTTCCTGCTCCTAGCCGGGACTGGAATAATTTTTTGAAAGTGATCTACAAAATAAATGTGAGATTGAAGTCAGAGTTTCAGGTGTCTAAAGGCTGGAAATTGTTTAAAAATCTTTTATAACCTTGAGGTGCTTTAGACTTTTGATGCCAACATTTTTCTGTGTTGGCTACATTCACACGGACGTATGAAAACGTCCGTATCCGTACCGTTTTTACGGGTTACATACGGCCACATTCATTTCAATGGACAATACGTCTAAAACATTTAGCTACAATTCACACTACAGTATGGGGGACGTATTGCGACCGATAGACGTCCCCCATACACTCTATGGGCTCGCAGCGCCCTAGGGGAGCTGGTAACGGTGCAGCACATGTCCTATCTTTTCCGTATTACGGCGCCGCGGCCATAGATCGCTATGGAGAGGGGCGGGGGTGAGCTGCGCTGCCGTGTGCCCGCCGTGCTACAGTGCCGGGCTCACGCCAGTGTGATTTAGCCCTATAATTGCTGTTTTTGACACTGGAGCGTACGTACCGTATACTAGCCGTATAAAAATATAGAGCTTGTCCTTTTTTTTCTCCCGTATTTCAGTTCCATATGCCCTAGAATCTATGGGCACGTATAAAATATGGGTCACATACGTGCTGCATACGGATGAAAAACGTCACGTTATACGGCCTGTAAATACGGGACTGGAGAAGTCATACGCCTTTGTGAATGTAGCCTTAACAGATTTCTATATCTACCCCAGTCTGTATACAAACCAGAACTCTGTACACATCACATACAAAAAAAAAGCCGAGAGCCATGGTAAAGCCACAGAGAATCCAAAGTTAAGGGATGATAGGTAGCAGAACTGGAAATCACTGTAGTGTGCGTTAGGAGCAGCATGACTGAGAAATGCAGAATGCATTTATATCCCCAGATTGTAGATGAAACGCAGCACACCCCTCACTCCGATAACTGCTGCGGATTGAAAACAGTTCCTACTACAAGCAAGCGACTCATAGCAGGGGAGGGTCTGTGCTCAGTGAGAGATATCGCACATCATGCACCAGAGCTTTCTCCAAGTTCTCATACAGCTTTATTACGGGAATATAAAGGTACTTTTCCACAGTGCGCTGCTATTAACTAACACACCAAAAAGATCTGAATTTGGGAGGAAGGGGGCGGGGTTCAAGCATTTACCAAGGAAAAGTGTAAAATGGATACGACCTGTCACATTTTTTTTTACATCTTAGAAGATCTAATCAAATATTCATTTAAGAAAATTAAAGAAAAGAAGGTACAGATCGGTCTTTGGATCAAATGCAGCACATGCACTAGCGTCATTATTCATATACTTTGGAGTTGCAGGAGATGATGATCTCTTGGCATTTGTTGCGGAGACTCGGACCTCCGAACTGGGGTTCCTAAGGTGCAGGCAGGGACATGTGGATAACCGTTTTCTTTTTCTTCAATCACCTTTTCTGGCTTTAATATTAAACAAAAACAGAGTAAAGATGTTTATATAGAAATACTGAAATAAGATACTTAAAGTCTTAATAATGTTCAGAGATAAGCTGGAGAAAAAGTTATCTCCCTCTATTGCTATTATAATCATTTAACGTTATTGTAAATGGCTTCCTATTGAACTTATACATAGCTAGAATAACGAAATAGAACAAACAGATATACAGTAATGGTAACTGGGGGGGGGGGGGGGGGGGGGGGGAGATCTGCATCCGGAGCTGCAAAACTACCGAAGGCCCCCAGATGATGCGCTCTACAGTCATCATGGTTCCTTATCACAGACCACACTGACCATACATGTAGGTCATATGCACTACCCCATGACACTCAGAAGATTTCATATGTAAGGGACTGCCAGAACCATCTGTATAATCAAAGGGATTTGTGGGGCAAATATGAAGCCTCGATGGTGAAAGTATCCCAAACCAACCTAGGGCTGGCCTGCAACATGCACCCTGTGGCATGTTTTATCTTTCAAAGCCCAATACTAGTATGTGCTGAAGGTGTATGGGATGGGTGAGATTACACGGAGTATACCTACAGGTGGGAAGTAAAATTGCAGAGAGTTCTGGTCTATCATCATGTTGACAACAGTTTGCAACCATTTTACTCTGTTTGACCTCAGTATATGCAGACTATTGCTGAATACGGCATAAACACATGTTGATCGTTGAGTACACACTTTGCAATTATCGTTGGAGTAATTACTCAATTCCCTCTCAAAATAAAATAAATAAATTAGGAATAGGTTCTCACAGAAGCTATTGAAGCATAAACAAGACAGAGGTTTGTGGTCGAAGTGGATCACGTACTTGTTTTGCCTCTGGAGATTAGGAGATTTCTTCCTTCTGTTCCATTAGGGGACGTTAAGGTCTTTCTTCTGTCTGTGTCTCCGTGCAGGTGAAGATTTGTAAGGAGATTTAAAGGGCTGGCAGGGGCTACACGAGGACACACATGGAAGACTAAAAAGTTATAGTTAGAGGCAAGGAACAGAGGAACATATAGGAGGAAGTTCATAGAGGAAGAAAGAAAAAGGGAAATGCATGAATATATAATAAACAAACATAATTCAGTAACAAGCTGGATACTTTTACATGAATCACAATGCACCTTGATGTTTAGCCTATCGCCTAAAAGTCTTGATTAAACTGGACAAATGTAAGTGTGGAGAAATACCCACAGCCCGAACGAAGAGACTTAGAAACGTGGTTTGCATATTTTCTTATCTGGAGAAGGCTGCCATTGTATATGCAAACTGAAAACAAGACTCAAGTTAATTGAGTACAGTGTAAAGTTCGAACAAGCCATAACATTTATTTTAAATGAGAATGGATTCCCTTTCTGTGTTATGGAATAGAACAAACAGGTTCAAATTAAAAGGGGCTCAATCTATCATCGCATAAGCTCCTCTATTTATTTGGTGGGGCAAAGAGGCTTCTCTCGAACACAGTAGACAGATTGCTGTATTCTTTTATCGCTCCTATAAGCCAATGGTAAAGCAATGGCAATCACCTCTTGGGTCACCCCCTTCATCCTCAGATTGTTAGCTCCTGCGAGCAGGGCCCTCTCTCCTTTTGTTCCATATGAACGTTTGTACATGTCCCTGTGATATGTAAATGCTACAGAATATGATTGTGCTATATAAATATTATTAATGGTATAGAGTAGACACGAATTCTTGGGAATCGTTTTATCACACCTGGTGCACAAGTTCTGCCTGATCATCAGGAGGCTTAGGCTTCCTGATGGTGTGGCTGCCCCGCCATATACATGATATTCTAAGCCAGATCCTACCTGACGTACAAAATGTGCAGAATAAAATCTTTCACTCATAAAGTTCACTGGCTGAAACAAGTGCCCAGGTGTGGTACAGGAACACCCCCCGTCCAGCACGCCACGCCCTTTTTGCGTGGAATTGGCAAAGAGGGGATGGTAATCGAAATTGCTGGTGGTACGCTGGTGAAGGGCAGAGTATTTTGGCATAGAAGCCCTGATAAATGTCTCCCATTATCTCAGATCAGATTTTACCTAAATATGACCATACACCAGCATTATAAACAACACACAGAACTGCTACAGAGAAGTGGATAGAATAGCACAATTCATGGTTTTCGACTAGTTTTCGACATGGATACTAAGGCACCTTATGTGGTGCTGGTTTCAATTCCATCAAGTTTCTATTACGGATTCATTAAAATACAGAACTACAAATCTGGGACCCACTAAATTGTGAACAGAGCTTTGCAATGTTGAACTAAAAATATAGAAGAAAAAAAAAAACAAAAATAAATTTATAATGGAGGACATGTCCAGGAACTCAAATTAAAGAACGAAATGGAAAGTGAAAATGACTTGTTTTGTGATTTTGTCGGTGTATGAATTCCTGAGGTGTAGCTACTAAATGCAAAGGAATCAGTCACACAATTGTCTGAGGGGGGCCCAAAGCTCCCCTATTAGATTACTAATGCCACACAATCTTAGTAGATATCACATTTGAAAGCTTAACTACATTTTCATTGAAGGTGAAAGTAAGGGAATAGCTGTTCCTCAGTTCAAGAAGCTTGTAGCCTGGTAACGACTGCAAGATTCCCAATAGTCTATATCTAATAAAAGCAGGGTCAGGCTGGAACAAAGCCATATACTGTATAAAACAAGGAGATCCCCCAGTACATTGCACAGTATATTAAATAGAACCCCAAGTATAATTTGTCCATTAGAAAATGATCCCCATACACGCTCTTTAGACACGAAAATAAAATATTATGGCTTTTGGAAGGCAGAGAGTGAAACCGCTAAACAAAAAATGTTGTATTTGTTGCACATGTAGATTGTATACCAAGAATACATATGGTATATCATGAACATTAAAGCTAAACCACCTTTCTATATATATACTCCGATTCCATCCCACTTACCTGACGTGGAATGACAGGTTTCGTTAAGCATGGCTGTACTCCTGCTTCTGGCTAAGGAATGTGTTGGTGTGAGCAATCGATGAACAGAAATTTTCCATAGGACTAGGTACATGCGGGGCTACAGATGAAACAAAGTAATGAATGTTAAAACAAAAAAACAAAACAAAAAAAGCATGAAATTCAATGGGTTAAAACAAATGATGAAAATTGAATGGAAAAAGAAGAAAGTACCCGTAACAAATAAAACAATGACAGGTCTGCTCTCCACTAAGAGTCTCCAGTCACTATAAAGACTTGCAGACTGTACAGGGATCTAATAGATTGGTATATAGAGAAAACTTAGCACAGTCTGAAATATATCATCCATAGACCCTCCAACGTAAAACAATCAATTCTACCCAGAGATTGAACGAGGGCTATTTCTAGCAAACGCGGTGCATTTAGCCCCCAGAAATGAGTCGTCTTATTCCCAAAAGTCGTGCTTAGTCGGCTGCTTATCCATATCCCAGCAGCGCACCTTATATTTGTAATTGGTCCAGAAAGATGTACTGCAGTTTTGGCACCTACACTCGCTGCTCCCCGCGATCAATCTTCTTTCCAGTCTGCAGCACAGCACCAAATAATAACAAGCACTGCGACACATTCGGCAGAGAAGACGCGTCCACTCTACTCTTCAAGGTCATATGTTACATGCCAAACACTGGAGCTAATGCAAATATCTAGTTACACGTGGATGGTGACAACGCATTAGGGAAAAGCAAGCTGAAATGTAACGGGTCTGGGACTATAGATCACACAGTCAGAAACACATACATTGTCTACAGTCGTAAAAAAGTTAAGCCCCTATGTAGTATTAACATTAATAGTCAAACCTACATTTATATACTGTGCGTCTACTGGGTGATGGGGGACTACATATACTAGTGAATCACAGGAGTCAAGACTATTTAGTTCTTCCATGTAAATCACTTAGGTTTATCAGTATGTCCCGGTTTATCAGAGGGGATAATATTTCTCTTTTGTTAGAATGTAAACTTGGGGTTAGTAGTCTTATTCATCTTGGTTTTAGTTCATTGTGGTGGGTGAAAGAATTTTTTCAAATGCATTTTACAATTTCACTGCCGCCGATTTTTAATATAATGACCTTGGAAAGAGTCACCTTTCTAAATGCATTGCCTGCCATGCTCACATATAGACATTGCTTATTGCTTGTCGTTTTATACGTAACCTATATAACTTCCCTGATCCTTTACCACCTTCACTGGAGTTAGTCTGCAATGCTGGTCAAAGCATTGCTGTATTTTATTACATGGCGCCATCTAGGGTGTATACTCAAAATAACAACTCAAACACACGTTAAAATAAAACCATTGTACTATAAATATGAGGCAGGTTATTATATTTTCATGTTAACTGACCACAGGTGAGCTGCGGGAAAGGGTACACTATCAATGGTATTTATTTTACAGTCATCAGTCAGTCTTGTTAAAGTCGGATTTCCAGAGATATGGAAATTTTTTTATTAACATTCCCTCTAAGTTCTGATCAATGAGACTTAATTATGTTTATTCCTTTAACATAAGGACTTATGGATTCCCATAAACAGACATAAGGGGTATTCTAGGACTATTTTATGTGATCAACGTTGCTTTTTTAGATAGAATAAAATAGAGTACACGCCCGCACCTCTTCACTATGCACTATATTGTAGCTGTACTTGGAATTGCAATTCAGTCCCATTATTATATATTGGGCATCACAGATTGTGAGCAGCTGTCACAGAGATACTGTAGCCCCTTCAAACAGCGGATAGGCTGGGGTACTGCGTGATGTGTGTTTGCCATTTCTGGCCACTTCATTCATTTGTTTTATTGATTATCTTTAAATTATATGACAACCATGGCTTTTCTGGTATTTTAAGGCTATATACTGTAGGTTCTGAATTGCTCATTAAAGTGCGGTCTGTTATTATCCAGTTTCATATGGATCCCCGGTGTATATAGAATAATTCATGATTAAGGCTGCCATGGAATATCACTCTGCTGTGCACTGAACTGAACTGTGCATCATATCATTATTATGCACAGAGTTCTTGTTTCACAGATATGCAGCAGAGCTGACACTCTGCTGTGTATTGAGGAAATATGAACTCCTTGCATCATTTATCAATATTAAACACAGAGTTCAGCTCACAGCAGAGCGATCAGTCCGTGGCACGACACTGGACGAATGTGAAACCAAGCAGGAAAAAAGCCCAAAAATCCAGATATGATGCAGTGATGAAACTTAAGAAAGCTGGAAGATACAAGGAAAGGGTGAAGCCAGCGAGGGAAGGTGGACAGGGAAGACATTACACTTGCCTCGATCAGGGAATGTGTGATTGCAGCGTTGGAAGCGAAGCCTCTTACTGATTGGCGAGTCCACGTGCCTCTGTAGACTCTTGTAGAAGAGGACATTTGTCACAGGCTGCAGGAAATGTACCAGACATTGATATAAGTAGTTTATAAGTTCAACAACTTCTTTTTTCTTCTAGTGAATAAAATGACCAATACACTCCTATTTACTCAACTAGCAACAGCCCCCAAGCAAAGACATTATGCTACAACGATCGCCAATTTGTTTTACACATTTTGTTACCATAGGAGGCGCTCATCCAGCTACAGACCATTGTGCTCAAGTGCGGAGGCAATGTATGCATGAGATTGAGGAACTTTTCTCTAAATTGGCAGATGACTTGAATACTATATTTTGTTCTCACTCCTCATTGTCTGTTGCCACTACTAGGGGTGTAGTAATATTTTTTGGCTAATGCTTGTCTCCTGACTCTTCAGTTCATTTATAAACCTATATATATACACACCGGCCACTTATTAGGTACACCTGTCCAACTGCTCGTTAACACTAATTTCTAATCAGCCATCACATGGCGGCATTTAGGCATGTAGACATGGTCAAGACAATCTCCTGCAGTTCAAACCGGCATCAGTATGGGGAAGAAAGGCGATTTGAGTGCCTTTGAACGTGGCATGGTTGTTGGTGCCAGAAGGCTGGTCTGAGTATTTCAGAAACTGCTGCTCTACTGGGATTTTCACACACAACCATCTCTAGGGTTTACAGAGAATGGTCCGAAAAAGAAAAAAAAAAAACATTCATGAGCGGCAGTTCTGTGGGCGGAAATGCCTTGTTGATGCCAGAGGTCAGAGGAAATGGGAAGACTGGTTCGAGCTGATAGAAAGGCAACAGTGACAAACAGAAACAGAGTAAAAGATGTTTATAGAAATAGCTGTACAGAAAATGTAAGAATCAGTAAACTTGTAGGTTATAGAACAGCTATGGGCCTCTGGAATACTTAAAGTCTTATAATGTCCATAAGATTATTCATGGAGATAAAAGTTATCTCCATGGTAATGTATATCCTCTATTGCTATTATAATCAATTTAACGTTATTGTAAACGGCTTCCTATTGAACTTATACATAGCTAGAACAACTAAATAGAACAAACAGATACACAGTAAAGGTACGTGGGGGGAAAGATCTGCATCCAGAGCTGCAAAACTACCGAAGGCCCCCAGATGATGCAGCTCTACAGTCATCATGGTTCCTTATCACAGACCACAACTGACCATACATGTAGGTCATATGCACTACCCATGACACTCAGAAGATTTCATATGTAAGGGACTGCCAGAACCAGCTGTATAATCAAAGGGATTTTGTGGGGCAATATGAAGCCTCGATAGGTGAAAGTATCCCAAACCAACCTAGGGCTGGCCTGCAACATGCACCCTGTGGCATGTTTTATCTTTCACAGCCCAATACTAGTATGTGCTGAAAGGTGTATGGGATTGGTGAGATTACACGAGAGGATACCTACAGGTAGGAAGTAAAATTGCAGAGAGTTCTGGTCTATCATCATCATGTTGACAACAGTTTGCACCATTTTACTCTGTTTGACCTCAGTATATGCAGACTATTGCTGAATGCGGCATAAACACATGTTGATCGTTGAGTACAACCTTTGCAATTATCGTTGGAGTAATTACTCAATTCCCTCTCAAAATAAATAAATAAATTAGGAATAGGTTCTCACAGAAGCTATTGAAGCATAAACAAGACAGAGGTTTGTGGTCAGAAGTGGATCACGTACTTGTTTTGCCTCTGGAGATGTAGGAGATTTCCTTCCTTCTGTTCCATTAGGGGACGTTAAGGTCTTTCTTCTGTCTGTGCTCCGTGCAGGTGAAGATTTGTAAGGAGATTTAAGAGGGCTAGCAGGGGCTACACGAGGACACACATGGAAGACTAAAAAGTTATAGTATAGAGGCAAGGAACAGAGGAACATATAGGAGGAAGTTCATAGAGGAAGAAAGAAAAAGGGAAATGCATGAATATATAATAAACAAACATAATTCAGTAACAAGCTGGATACTTTTACATGAATCACAATGCACCTTGATGTTTAGCCTATCGCCTAAAAGTCTTGATTAAACTGGACAAATGTAAGTGTGGAGCAATACCCACAGCCCGAACGAAGAGACCTTAAGAACAGTGGTTTGCATTATTTTCTTATCTGGAGAAGGCTGCCATTGTATGATGCAAACTGAAAACAAGACTCAAGTTAATTGAGTACAGTGTAAAGTTCGAACAGACCATAACATTTATTTTAAATGAGAATGGATTCCCTTTCTTGTGTTATGGAATGAGAACAAACAGGTTCAAATTAAAAGGGGCTCAATCTATCATCGCAATAAGCTCCTCTATTTATTTGGTGGGGCAAGAGGGCTTCTCTCGAACACAGTAGACAGATTGCTGTATTCTTTTATCGCTCCTATAAGCCAATGGTAAAGCAATGGCAAATCACCTCTTGGGTCACCCCCTTCATCCTCAGATTGTTAGCTCCTGCGAGAAGGGCCCTCGCTCCTTTTGTTCCATATGAACGTTTGTGCTCTGTCACGTTTTATCTTATTTGTACATGTCCCCTGTGATATGTAAATGCTACAGAATATGATTGTGCTATATAAATATTATTAATGGTAATAGAGTAGACACGAATTCTTGGGAATCGTTTTATCACACGCTGGTGCACAAGTTCTGCCTGATCATCAGGAGGCTTAGGCTTCCTGATGGTGTGGCTGCCCCGCCATATACATGAATATTTCTAAGCCAGATCCTACCTGACGTACAAATATGTGCAGAATAAAATCTTTCACTCATTAAAGTTCACTGGCTGAAACAAGTGCCCAGGTGTGGTACAGGAACACTCCCCGTCCAGCCACGCCACGCCCTTTTTGCGTGGAATTGGCAAAGAGGGGATGGTAATCGAAATTGCTGGTGGTACGCTGGTGAAGGCTGCAGAGTATTTTGGCATAGAAGCCCTGATAAATGTCTCCCATTATCTCAGATCAGATTTACCTAAATATGACCATACACCAGCAATTATAAACAACACACAAGAACTGCTACAGAGAAGTGGATAGAATAGCACAAGTCATGGTTTTCGACTAGTTTTCGACATGGATACTAAGGCACCTTATGTGGTGCTGGTTTCAATTCCATCAAGTTTCTATTACTGGATTCATTAAAAATACAGAACTACAAATCTGGGACCCACTAAATTGTGAACAGAGCTTTGCAATGTTGAACTAAAAATATATAAGAAAAAAAAAATGAAAATAAATTTATAATGGAGGACATGTCCAGGAACTCAAATTAAAGAACGAAATGGAAAGTGAAAATGACTTGTTATTGTGATTTTGTCGGTGTATGAATTCCTGAGGTGTAGCTACTAGGAATGCAAAGGAATCAGTCACACAAGTGTCTGAGGGGGGCCCAAAGCTCCCCTATTAGATTACTAATGCCACACAATCTTAGTAGATAATCACATTTGAAAGCTTAACTACATTTTCATTGAAGGTGAAAGTAAGGGAATAGCTGTTCCTCAGTTCAAGAAGCTTGTAGCCTGGTAACGACTGCAAGAATTCCCAATAGTCTATATCTAATAAAAGCAAGGGTCAGGCTGGAACAAAGCCATATACTGTATAAAACAAGGAGATCCCCCAGTACATTGCACGGTATATTAAATAGAACCCCAAATATAATTTATCCATTAGAAAATGATCCCCATACAGCTCTTTAGACACGAAAATAAAAATATTATGGCTTTTGGAAGGCATAGAGTGAAACCGCTAAAAAAAAAATGTTGTATTTGTTGCACATGTAGATTGTATACCAAGAATACATATGGTATATCATGAACATTAAGCTAAACC
This sequence comes from Engystomops pustulosus, assembly GCA_019512145.1. Classification (NCBI taxonomy): domain Eukaryota; kingdom Metazoa; phylum Chordata; class Amphibia; order Anura; family Leptodactylidae; genus Engystomops; species Engystomops pustulosus. The sequence continues at coordinate 222,515,339 of CM033642.1, forward strand.
ACCTTTCTATACATTATACTCCGATTCCATCCCACATTACCTGACGTGGAATGACAGGTTTCGTTAAGCATGGCTGTACTCCTGCTTCTGGCTAAGGAAGAATGTGTTGGTGTGAGCAATCGAGTGACAAGGAAATTTTCCATAGGACTAAGGTACATGCGATGGGCTACAGGATGGAAGCAAAGTAATGAATGTTAAAAAAAAAAAAAAAAAAAAAAAAGCATGAAATTCAATGGGTTAAAACAAAATGATGAAAATTGAATGGAAAAAGAAGAAAAGTAACCGTAACAAATAAAACAATGACAGGTCTGCTCTCCACTAAGAGTCTCCAGGCTCCAAGTCACTATTAAAGACTTGCAGACTGTACAGGGATCTAATAGATTGGTATATAGGAGAAAACGTTTGCACAGTCTGAAATAATCATCATAGACCCTCCAACGTAAACAAAATCTAATTCTAACCCAGAGATTGAACGAGGGCTTATTTCTAGCAAACGCGGTGCATTTAGCCCCAGAAATGAGCGTCTTATTCAAGCAAAGGTCGTGCTTAGTCGGCTGCTTATCCATATCCCAGCAGCGCACCTTATATTTGTAATTGGTCCAGAAAGATGTACTGCAGTTTTTGGCACCTACACTCGCTGCTTCATCCCCGATCATCATCTTCTTCCAGTCTGCAGCACAGCACCAAATAATACAAGCACTCTGGACACATTCGGCATGAAGACGCGTCCACTCTACTCTTCAAGGTCATATGTTACATGCCAAACACTGGAGCTAATGCAAATATCTAGTTACACTGGATGGTGACAACGCATTGGGAAAAGCAGCTGAAATGTAACGGGTCTGGGACTATAGATCACACAGTCAGAAACACATACATTGTCTACAGTCGTAAAAAAGTTAAGCCCTATTGTAGTATACATTAACATTAAGTCAAACCTACATTTATATACTGTGCGTCTACTGGGTGGGGGACTACATATACTAGTGAATCACAGGAGTCAAGACTTTTTTAGTTCTTCTTCCATGTAAATCACTTAGGTTTATCAGTATGTCCCGGTTTTATCAAGGGGATAATATTTCTCTTGTTTAGAATGTAAACTTGGGGTTAGTAGTCTTATTCATCTTGGTTTTAGTTCATTGTGGTGGGTGAAAAATTTTTCAAATGCATTTTACAATTCACTATGCCTGCCGATTTTTATATATAATGACCTTGGAAAGAGTCACCTTTCTAAATGCATTGCTGCCATGCTCACATATAGACATTGCTTATTGCTTGTCGTTTTATACGTAACCTATATAACTTCCCTGATCCTTTAACCTACCACTTCACTGGAGTTAGTCTGCAATGCTGGTCAAGCATTGCTGTATTTTATTACATGGCGCCATCTAGGTGTATACTCAAATAACAACTCAAACCACGTTAAAATAAAACCATTGTACTATAAATATGAGGCAGGTTATTATATTTTCATGTTAACTGACCACTAGGTGAGCTGCGGGGAAAGGGTACACTATCAATGGTATTTATTTTACAGTCGTCAGTCAGTCTTTGTTAAAGATCGGATTTCCAAGATATGGAAATTTATTTATTAACATTCCCTCTAAGGTTCTGATCAATGAGACTTAATTATGTTTATTCCTTTAACATAAGGACTTATGGATTCCCATAAACAGACATAAGGGGTATTCTAGGACTATTTTATGTGATCAACGTTGCTTTTTAGAAAATAGAATAAAATAGAGTACACGCCCGCACCTCTTCACTATGCACTATATTGTAGCTGTACTTGGAATTGCAATTCAGTCCCATTATTATATATGGGCAGTCACAAGATTGTGAAGCAGCTGTCACAGAGATACTGTAGCCCCTTCAAACAGCGGATAGGCTAGGGTACTGCGTGATGTGTGTTGTGCCATTTCTGGCCACTTCATTCATGTTTTATTGATATTCTTTAAATTATATGACAACCATGCTTTTCTGGTATTTTAAGGCTATATACTGTAGGTTCTGAATTGCTCATTAAAGTGCGGTCTGTTATTATCCAGTTTCATATGGATCCCCGGTGTATATAGTAATAAATTCATGATTAAGGCTGCCATGGAATGATCACTCTGCTGTGCACTGAACTGAACTGTGCATCATATCATTATTATGCACAGAGTTCTTGTTTCACAGATATGCAGCAGAGCTGACACTCTGCTGTGTATTGAGGAAATATGAACTCCTTGCATCATGTATCAATATTAAACACAGAGTTCAGCTCACAGCAGAGCGATCAGTCCGTGGCACGACACTTGACGAATGTGAAACCAAGCCAGGAAAAAAGCCCAAAAAATCCAGATATGATGCAGTGATGAAACTTAGAAAGCTGAAGATACAAGGAAAGGGTGAAAGCCGAGGGAAGGTGGACAGGGGAGAGACATTACACTTGCCTCGATCAGGGAATGTGTGATTGCAGCGTGGAAGCGAAGAGCCTCTTACTGATTGGCGAGTCCACGTGCCTCTGTAGACTCATTGTAGAAGAGGACATTTGTCACAGGCTGCAAGAAATGTACCAGACATTGATATAAGTAGTTTATAAAGTTCAACAAACTTCTTTGTTTCTTTCTAGTGAATAAAATGACCAATACACTCCTATTTACTACAACTAGCAACAGCCCCAAGCAAAGACTTATGCTAACCACTCGCCAATTTGTTTTACACATTTTGTTACCGATAGGAGGGCTCATCCAACCTACAGACCATTGTGCTCAAGTGCGGAGGCAATGTATGCATGAGATGAGGAACTTTTCTCTAAATTGCAGATGACTTGAATACTATATTTTGTTCTCACTCCTCAATGTCTGTTGCCACTACTAGGGGTGTAATAATCCTTTTTGGCATAATGCTTGTCTCCTGACTCTTCAGTTCATTTATAAACCTATATAATATACACTCACCGGCCACTTTATTGAGGTACACCTGTCCAACTGCTCGTTAACACTTAATTTCTAATCAGCCAATCACATGGCGGCATTTAGGCATGTAGACATGGTCAAGACAATCTCCTGCAGTTCAAAACCGAGCATCAGTATGGGAAGAAAGGCGATTTGAGTGCCTTTGAACGTGGCATGGTTGTTGGTGCCAGAAGGGCTGGTCTGAGTATTTCAGAAACTGCTGCTCTACTGGGATTTTCACACACAACCATCTCTAGGGTTTACAGAGAATGGTCCGAAAAGAAAAAAAAAAAACATTCATGAGCGGCAGTTCTGTGGGCGGAAATGCCTTGTTGATGCCAGAGGTCAGAGGAGAATGGGAAGACTGGTTCGAGCTGATAGAAAGGCAACAGTGACTCAAATCGCCACCTGTTACAACCAAGGTAGGCAGAAGAGCATCTCTGAACGCACAGTACGTCGAACTTTGAGGCAGATGGGCTACAGCAGCAGAAGACCACAACCGGTGCCACTCCTTTCAGCTAAGAACAGGAACTGAGGCTACAATTTGCTCAAGCCCATCGAAATTGGACAGTAGAAGATTGGAAAAACATTGCCTGGTCTGATGAGTCTCGATTTCTGCTGCGAAAATTCGGATGGTAGGGTCAGAATTTGGCGTCAACAACATGAAAGCATGGATCCATCCTGCCTTGTATCAACGGTTCAGGCTGGTGGTGGTCGTGTCATGGTGTGGGGAATATTTTCTTAGCACTCTTTGGGCCCCTTGTACCATTGAGCTCGTTGCAACGCCACAAGCCTACCTGAGTATTGTTGCTGACCAGGTCCATCCCATTATGACCACAATGTACCCAACATCTGATGGCTACTTTCAGCCGGATAATGCTCATGTCATAAAGCTGAATCATTTCAGACTGGTTTCTTGAACATGACAATGAGTCACTGTACTCAAATGGCCTCCACATCACCAGATCTCAATCCAATAGAGCATCTTTGGGATGTGGGGGAACGGGAGATTTGCATCATGGATGTGCAGCCGACAAATCTTGCGGCAACTGTGTGATGCCATCATGTCATATGGACCAAATCTCTGAGGAATGCTTCCAGCACCTGTTGAATCTATGCCACGAGAATTGAGGCAGTTCTGAAGGGAAAAGGGGGTCCAACCCGTTACTAGCATGGTGTACCTAATAAAGTGGCCGGTGAGTGTACCTATAGCATTAATCTATACTAATCTGTGAAAGTTAGCTCTTGTATACTATATACCATATATTCTGATACACTGATATTACAGCTGTATATTTTTTAACAACAGCAAGTTCTGGTGTAGTATAGCTGTAAGCATTGTAATCAAGCAAAATTAATAATCTGCAGTACAAGTCAATGGCGCAAAGCTTACATGCTGTGGAAAGAGATTTTTTTAAGGTAAAAGCACAATAAACAGGAGATTTGGGCTGATACAACATACTGGATTGTGTACCACTGATGAGCTTGCTGCGTTATTCCCTAGATAATGTACTGGGGGAAGGGGGATTATGACTAGCAGAAAATCCTGGCACGGTTAATGAATACAAATTCAGCCAAGACCAGGTATAATATAATATGGGCATCAGCTCACATCTTATTTGCAATTTGCTATAGGATACTTTATTAATGGCACCGATAATCCCATCTTCCACTCATCGGGAAATTTTGCGCAACTTTGATAGTTAGCACCATCCAAGTGTATTCCACTATATCAGGGTGGGGCTGACCCCATGATGTGCATTTTGGGTGGTCCAAAGGTTGATATTGTGCCCTCTTTCAAGTCTGTTAGGACATTTTACATATACTTTATAATATGAATAAATAAGTTCAAAACTTTGTCAAAATAAAGTGCGTTTGGTGATGTGAGCATGATATGGGATGTATTACAGGACAGTATGAAACTGGGCGTCATGCACCATGTTCTGGATCCACGTGGAAACACAAACTGATGTACAATGACACAGGACATTGAGTCTGCCGTATTAGGGTACACAGCTGATTGTGATGGAGTTAATGTGACTGGAACACTTAAGACACAGCATTACTGTGCCCCTTATAGAAATACCATTGGAGGACTCGTCGGCATCGGCAGAGGTCACAGGCTCAGTATCTGGGGTGTTGGTACTTATATCTAGCACAGGGGGTTGGGGGATTTCTGATTCACCTGCACAGCACAAAACCAGAGTAAAACAACAAAGGATAAATAATACAATTCCATAGTAAATTAAAATGATAAAAATAATAATATAGTAACAAAGAGGTTAATTAGTCCATCGCAGTCAAGTCACTTTGTGAGAGAGAACAGTGTAGCAGTGAAATGGTTAACATTTTAAAGGCCTATCTTAATGAGGCGCATTACATCATCTCTATTTTTGCACCGTCAGATCCCCCCCACCCACAGAAAACTGAGCAACTAGTGACTGGCGCCTTTAAGAGCATTAACACATGTTGCCCAGAGACATCTATTCTTAGCAGTAGCCACTATATAGAATGGTTCTAAATCAACAGCAATTAATGATGGTAGTAAAAATCCTACTAAAAGATACAATACACAATATAGAAACAATGCAAACACAAGCAAAAACCGAATAATATGACCACATATCCAACCCCTTTAGAGAACAATGCAGGGAAGATCATCTTGCCAATAACCTTGACGTGTACTTTGGGTGGACACACTGTTATCTGATCTAAATTCTCCTGTAGCATTTAAAGGGCTGCATTGCAGGGGGTTCAAGCACTCACCATCTCTTCCAGATCCGGCGACCAAGGCCCCACCCCAGGACCAGCGTTTTCTGCTTCTGTTCAAGCTGTTGACTTGCGTTCTTGGGAGCGCCGCATCATCGCCTCCACCGCTCCTAGGCAAATATGCAGGCAGATTAAAGTTGCTTTTGTAGATGCAGTTCAGATGCAGAGCTCTCGTCAGGATGTCTTGAGGGTAAGCAAGTCCCACTGATAGACGGAGGGCTTTGAAGATAGGAGAATAAGATGATCATACTCAGAAGGAGGAGGCTCTTTGATCTTGGGGAAGTGTCACTAGAGGGGAGTGTGTAGGTAAATAACAAGTTGCATCACTGATTTCAGCATCCCAGGTCCCACAGGAGCTGCAGCAGCAATGATCATCCCTTTCCATGAGAATGCTCTGGCAGCATTAACCCATTCAGGACATACACTGACTGACTGCAAAACCAGAATCTTCAGGGAGTTCCTAACCACAAAGAACAGGAATACAAAGACAAGACAAACACAGAACAATAGAATCTTATAAAATATAATAGAAAATTATAAGAATAAAAGATCTCTTTTAAAGGACTGACAACCAATGTATGTATAAGGAAAATACTGCAACAAAGTGACATATTGCCTATTCAGGCAAACATAAAACCTACCAAATTAACATAACAAGTGTGGTTATACTAAACAGTGTCAGTTTTAGGGAATCACATAACATGAAAGACCATTACAACATTATCCACATATGATAGATGCAGGCCCACTAATGGGATATGTACTTATCTTAACCCCTCAAGACGCAGCCAGTTTGTATATGAAGGCCTCTTTTTTTTTGTAATCTGGCATGTGTCGCTTTATATGGTTATAACTTTTGAACAAAAATGTTTCCATCCTGACCAGACCTCAGGGCTGCCATAGAAACCTACAGCACCCCTGAAGGCTATGGGGCCGATTGTGGGGGAGAGACCCCCAGCAGGCACGTTAAATGCCACTGACAGCAGCATTTAACAGGTTGAATACCCACGATTGGAAACTCACACCCACACCGGGGTTTTACACTGGAGTGTCAGCTGCTAGTACAGTGGACACCCAGTGTTTAGGATGCTGGCACAGCTTCGATTACGACTGGCTGCAGCAGATCTGTGTCAGATATATCCGATATCACAGCGGTCCCCTACTTAAAAAACCCAACTTAAGACTAACCCTAGTTACAAACAGACCTCTGGATGTTGGCAATTTACTATGTACTTTGACCTAGGCTAAAATAACAGCTATCACAGTTACAGAGGTGTCTAAAAATAGCTTTATTGTTAATCCTGGTTCTTATGACAATCCAACATTTTTAAAATCTAGTCGTCACAGAGGCCAGAAAAAAATTTGCTGGAGTTACTATTATAAAACTAGATCCAGTCTCGACGAACATACAAATTTAACTTAAGAACAAACCTACAGAACCCATCTTGTATGTAACCCTGAACTGCCTGTAGAGGTTAAAGAGAACCTGCCATTTAATTAAACCACTCAAAATAATACTTCATTAAAAACTATGATTAAAAAGTTATATATATGCAAACACCACCTGATGTACCACCCGAGTCCAATGATAGTAATGGGGTCTGTTACATCATTGGCCACTTCATCTCCTGTGACCAAGGTGTTGTTATCCAAGGTCATGTTAAATGGGGTAGACATTTTATCTGATCATCCCGAAATAACACATGCAGACATTTCTAATGAACTGGGTCAAGGATCTTAGATGACATCATCCTAGTCACAGACATCAAGTGCTGAATGCTGAGAAGAGGCATGGGCAGAAGTAGATCAGGACTAACCCCCTACGATGCCAGGTAATAACAAAGTTTGAATTATAGTGGGATGTAACTAAAAGAAGGTCATTTAATAGGGCTCTATGGGATCCTGTTACTATCGTATATGTAAAAATGTGGTGACAGTTCCCTTAAAATAAACACCCCATCCCAATACCCTTGCTTTACGCTGTCAAATTCTAGTAAGCAGTAATTTAGTGAAAAAGCAGCATCTGCCCCAAAAGTCTTAAAGCATTACAAAATAATTTGTTCCTACAGATGGTTATCCTGCTTGTGCATCTCGTTATCCCCGCTTTGTTGAAGATAGGTACAGGTCCGTAGGCCAACACACACAACTATGGCCTGCCCATGAGTCATGGACCACATTTTGGTTGGATTTACAGACTGAACACAGAATTGGGGATGGGACATCACTATGATGTTGAGTCAGTCCTCTGCAGAGTGTTTGTTTCCAGGAAATCCAACACGGTCCTGGTTCATGGACCGAAGGTTGAGTGTTTATACCTTATTCTATTACCTTTAGTGTCTGTCATACAGGATTCTAATTGAAATTAAGCCATGTAAAGAAAAGAGGGATTACAGCTCTGAAGTTTGTAAATACAGCTCACAACCTCCAGCAACGTACAATTTTTATTGTACCTTGCATGATGTTTCTGAATAAAAAAAAATAAAAATCTTCTGGCAAACTAGGAAATGTAATTACACACAGACATCATGTCATATATGAAATAAAACTCTCTAAGCCATTCAATATGTCTTCTTATTAAAGGGACACAGAGGTCAAACAGGAAGCCCCTTAGAGACCAAGGAAATCTAATGTTACCATGACAGCCTAATCAAAGTCATGATTTATTTTTTTTTAAAAGTTGACTGTAAAAGCATGAAATTTCTCATGGGAGAGCAGAGACTATCATTGCAGGGAAACCGCTGGGTCTCTGGGGGTTTGAATGCTGCTTTTAGTAGAGACTTCCCTGAAAGACAGAAGACATCAGCCTACTGATGAGGAGTGAAAGACATCAGCTAATGCATGGCAATGCACTGCAAATAAATAAGAAGCTAGTAAAGGGCCGCGGGCAATACTAGCAGACAAATCTATCACCATTAAACAACAGTGCCCAAACACCCAACTTCAGGTGCATTGTGCAGTATGTGTGTTAACAGATTTGTTCAAGATTGTCATTTATTTCGGCAAAAAATAATGGAGAAAAATTGAGCATTTACATAAATTTAGTAAGCATATAAATACATTCACACACACAAGACATTATTGGCATCCATATCCTTATGGTATTGTATTAGCCATTAGCATGGCTGGGCCTGGCTCTGATAGGTGATTGTGGGTATCTGTTGCCGCACCCCCATAGCATAGCCTCTTCACAAGAGCTTGCAGATTGGATCTTGCAGGCCCCCCCACTGTGATGCCATGCTCATTACTTTTTGTGTCTCAATGCTTGCCCAAATGTGTCTTTGCATTAAAGTGAAGCCTTTTTTAAACGAATACAAATGTGAACTGGGGAAGACTGCAATTTATTGGGCCAGTAGAGCCTATTAGTGATCAGAAAAATGGTGTGTTCCCAACTGGGAAAAGGGGGATCAAAAGCGCAGAGAAAGCGGAGGGGGCAAAGAACAGGTAAGCAAGTCTAAGTCAAACCTCCTACACCCCATCAAATTTTCCCATGTCTGACTCCCCCACATGCATGGGGCATGTTTAAATATCAGATTACGTCATAACAAGGCTTTTAATCACCATTATGATATAATCACCAAGTTATTTAGGTAGAACATAAAAATATTAATTGGAATAACCTTTCACTATTAACTGAGAAAAATAATGTTTTCCCCTCATATTCTATGTATAGGTCTAAAGAATTCCTCCCCCAAAAAGGCGCTAACCCTCTAAAAACATAAAGCTCAGAGGAAAAGAAGACTAAACATAAAGCAGTAATACAAGAGACAATCCTGCCCTAATACATTTTCCTGATCACTCTAGTCATTCCAATTTCGAGTGCAGACATGTCTTCCCCTCTGACCTGTAGGTCACTACAATGCATCTACATAATTGCAGTCACATTCATCTCAAATCATACAAACATGACTACAGAGAGAAAACACAAACAAACCATGAAAGTTCTGTCCACTATATCAGATTCCAAAAAAATGGTCACCTGTGAAGAATGAAGAGGGGGATCAAGAGAATGAAGATGGGGGAATCGAGAAGCGATAAAAAGAAAGAAATAAAAAGTGTTTCGGCACGCTGCCTTTATCAAGGGCCGAAACTCGCGTCGGGGTGTTTCATCTATCTTGGAGGCTGTAATACCTCTTGGTGCCTAGGTAATTGTCACAACTACTACCATTTACTACTACCTTTACCTTACTATCTTTTTATGCTGGCACTTTAGATTGACCTCATTCATCTACAAAATACTTTTTCATTTCTTGGCCTCTTTGATGTTTTAGACCTCCTCCTCAGCATTAGCTGGTTCTCTCTCAGTGTGTAACGTCTGTTCCTGGCACTTTATTCCTGTGTGATTTTTATCAAATTTAAATAAAGTTTTTGTCTTATGGCTTTAGCAAGTAAAATTTTTCTGGCAAATCTGTTTTTTTGTCTTCGAGTAAGTCTTCACCCAAGAGCCAGAGAAGACTGCTAAAATGCACAATGCAGTTATAAAGGCCATAGATACCGTCATCCATCAGAAAAGCCAAACATAGGGATTCTTGCGTTCTGTCTCCTGGGTTAGACCTTTTATATAATTTGAACAAATGCAATTAATACAATCGGAAAACCATTTACCGATCGTAGAACTAGTTTTCTATAGGATCAGGACCAGGGCTCTGAGAACCAATAGAGCACAACCATTGCAGGCAATCCACAATCAAAGAGAAGGACATTCTTGTTTTTTTGGTCGAGGAGGGGGGTTTGTTTTGCCATCCTGTCCTGAATAACAGAAAACAAACAACAAGTTTAGCTCCACTTGAATGCTAAATGACCAGTAACAAAGCACCGATATTCACCAGTAACCCAATAGCTGCGGCTGGGATATTGGATGACAACAAGCCTGTCTAACTTGTAATTAAGTAATATAAATGTTTATTTTTAAGACTCTGTGGATAAAAAATGCATCTACAAGTCTCTTTACAGGTAGTAAAGTCAGTATATCTTTTTAAAAAAAAAATTCAAAAAATTGAGCAGTCGGGCACAACCAAAAAGAACATCCCCGATGTTTACCATTTACAAATGTAACATATATGATTTGGTAACAGAGGGTTGGCAACAGTGACTCAAATCGCCACCTGTTACAACCAAGGTAGGCAGAAGAGCATCTCTGAATGCACAGTACGTCGAACTTTGAGGCAGATGGGCTACAGCAGCAGAAGACCACACCGGGTGCCACTCCTTTCAGCTAAGAACAGGAAACTGAGGCTACAATTTGCACAAGCTCATCGAAATTGGACAGTAGAAGATTGGAAAAACGTTGCCTGGTCTGATGAGTCTCGATTTCTGCTGCGACATTCGGATGGTAGGGTCAGAATTTGGCGTCAACAACATGAAAGCATGGATCCATCCTGCCTTGTATCAACGGTTCAGGCTGGTGGTGGTGGTGTCATGGTGTGGGGAATATTTTCTTGGCACTCTTTGGGCCCCTTGGTACCAATTGAGCATCGTTGCAACGCCACAGCCTACCTGAGTATTGTTGCTGACCATGTCCATCCCTTTATGAGCACAATGTACCCTGTAACATCTGATGGCTACTTTCAGCAGGATAATGCGCCATGTCATAAAGCTGGAATCATCTCAGACTGGTTTCTTGAACATGACAATGAGTTCACTGTACTCAAATGGCCTCCACAGTCACCAGATCTCAATCCAATAGAGCATCTTTGGGATGTGGTGGAACGGGAGATTCGCATCATGGATGTGCAGCCGACAAATCTACGGCAACTGTGTGATGCCATCATGTCAATATGGACCAAAATCTCTGAGGAATGCTTCCAGCACCTTGTTGAATCTATGCGGTGAGTGTATACCTATAGCATTAATCTATACTAATCTGTGAACGTTAGCTCTTGCATACTATATAACATATATTCTGATACACTGATATTACAGCTGTATATTTTTTTAACAACAGCAAGTTCTGGTGTAGTATAGCTGTAAGCATTGTAAATCAAGCAAAAATTAATAAATCTGCAGTACAAAGTCAATGGCGCAAAGCCTTACATGCTGTGGAAAGAGATTTTTTTAAGGTAAAAGCACAATAAACAGGAGATTTGTGCTGGATACAACATACTGGATTGTGTACCACTGATGAGCTTGCTGCGTTATTCCCTAGATAATGTACTGGGGGAAGGGGGATTATGACTAGGCAGAAAATCCTGGCACGGTTAATGAATACAAAATTCAGCCAAGACTCAGAACATCTGAATGCCAGGGTATAATATAATATGGGCATCAGCTCACATCTTATTTGCAATTTGCTATAGGATACTTTATTAATGGCACCGATAATCCCCATCTTCCATCATCGGGAAATTTTGCGCAACTTTGATAGTTAGCACCATCCAAGTGTATTCCACTATGTCAGGGTGGGGCTGACCCCATGATGTGCATTTTGGGTGGTCCTAAAGGTTGATATTGTGCCCTCTTTCAAGTCTGTTAGGACATTTTACATATACTTTATATGAATAAATGAAGTTCAAAACTTTGTCAAAATAAAGTGCGTATTGGTGATGGTGAGCATGATATGGGATGTATTACAGGACAGTATGAAACTGGGCGTCATGCACCATGTTCTGGATCCACGTGGAAACACAAACTGATGTACAATGACACAGGACATTGAGTCTGCCGGATTAGGGTACACAGCTGATTGTGATGGAGTTAATGTGACTGGAACACTTAAAGACACAGCATTACTGTGCCCCTTATAGAAATACCATTGGAGGACTCGTCGGCATCGGCAGAGGTCACAGGCTCAGTATCAGGGGTGTTGGTACTTATATCTAGCACAGGGGGTTGGGGGATTTCTGATTCACCTGCACAGCACAAAACCAGAGTAAAACAACAAAAGGATAAATAATACAATTCCATAGTAAATTAAAATGATAAAAATAATAATATAGTAACAAAGAGGTTAATTAGTCCATCTGCAGTCAAGTCACTTTGTGAGAGAACAGTAGCAGTGAAATGGTTAACATTTTAAAGGCCTATCTTAAATGAGCGCATTACATCATCTCTATTTTTGCACCGTCAGATCCCCCCCCACCCACAGAAAACTGAGCAACTAGTGACTGGCGCCTTTAAGAGCATTAACACAATGTTGCCCAGAGACATCTATTCTTAGCAGTAGCCACTATATAGAAATGGTTCTAAATCAACAGCAATTAATGATGGTAGTAAAAATCCTACTAAAAGATACAATACACAATATAGAAACAATGCAAACACAAAGCAAAAACCGAATAATATGAACACATATCCAACCCCTTTAGAGAATAATGCAGGGAAGATCATCTTGCCAATAACCTTGACGTGTACTTTGGGTGGACACAGCTGTTAATCTGATCTAAAATTCTCCTGTAGCATTTAAAGGGCTGCATTGCAGGGGGTTCAAGCACTCACCATCTCTTCCAGATCCGGCGACCAAGGCCCCACCCCAGGACCAGCGTTTCTGCTTCTGTTCAAGCTGTTGACTGCGTTCTTGGGAGCGCCGCATCATCGCCTCCAGCCGCTCCTAGGCAAATATGCAGACAGATTAAAGTTGCTTTTGGTAGATGCAGTTCAGATGCAGAGCTCGTCAGGATGTCTTGAGGGTAAGCAAGTCCCACTGATAGACGGAGGGCTTTGAAGATAGGAGAATAAGATGATCATACTCAGAAGGAGGAGGCTACTTTGATCTTGGGGAAGTGTCACTAGAGGGGATGTAGTAGGTAAATAACACAAGTTGCATCACTGATTTCAGCATCCCAGGTCCCACAGGAGCTGCAGCCAATGATCATCCCTTTCCATGAGAGATGCTCTGGCAGCATTAACCCATTCAGGACATACACTGACTGACGGCAAAACCAGAAATCTTCAGGGAGGTTCCATAACCACAAAGAACAGGAATACAAAGACAACACAAGAACAAATAGAATCTTATAAAATATAATAGAAAATTATAAGAATAAAAAGATCTCTTTTAAAGGACTGACACCAATGCATGTATAAGGAAAATACTGCAACAAAGTGACATATTGCCTATTCAGGCAAACATAAAACCTACACAAATTAACATAATAAGTGTGGTTATACTAAACAGTGTCAGTTTTAGGGATTCAACATAAACATGAAAGACCATTACAACATTATCCACATATGATAGATGCAGGCCCACTAATGGGATATGTACTTATCCTTAACCCCTTCAAGACGCAGCCAGTTTGTATATGAAGGCCTCTTTTTTTGTAATCTGGCATGTGTCGCTTTATATGGTTATAACTTTTGAACAAAAAGGTTTCCATCCTGACCAGACCTCAGGGCTGCCATAGAAACTATCAGCACCCCTGAAGACTATGTGGGCCGATTGTGGGGGAGAGACCCCCAGCAGGCACGTTAAATGCCACTGACAGCAGCATTTAACAGGTTGAATACCCACGATTGGAAACTCACCCCAACCGGGGGTGTTACACTGGAGTGTCAGCTGCTAGTTACAGTGGACACCCAGTGTTTTAGGATGCTGGCACAGCTTCGATTACGAGCTGGGCTAGCATCAGATCTGTGTCCGATATATCCGATATACAGGCGGTCCCCTACTTAAGAAAACCCAACTTAAAGACGAACCCTAGTTACAAACAGACCTCTGGATGTTGGTAATTTACTGTACTTTGACCTTAGGCTACAATAAACAGCTATCACAGTTATCAGAGGTGTCTAAAAATAAGCTTTATTGTTAATCCTGGTTCTTATGACAATCCAACATTTTTAAAATCTAGTCGTCACAGAGGCCAGAAAAAAAATTGTCTGGAGTTACTATTATAAACTATACAGTCTCGACTAACATACAAATTTAACTTAAGAACAAACCTACAGAACCTATCTTGTATGTAACCCTGGGACTGCCTGTAGAGGTTAAAGAGAACCTGCCATTTAAATTAAACCACTCAAAATAAATACTTCATTAAAAACTATGATTAAAAAGTATATATATATGCAAATCACCTGATGTTACCCGAGTCCAATGATAGTAATGGGGTCTGTTACATCATTGGCCACTTCATCTCCTGTGACCAAGGTGTTGTTATCCAAGGTCATGTTAAATGGGGTAGACATTTTATCTGATCATCCGAAATAACAACATGCAGACATTTCTAATGTAACTGGGTAAAGGATCTTAGATGACATCATCCTAGTCACATGACATCAAGTGCTGAATGCTGAGAAGAGGCATGGGCAGAAGTAGATCAGGACATACTCCCTACGATGCCAGGTAATAAAGTTGAATTATAGGGGGATGTAACTAAAATAAGGTCAGTTAATAGGGCTCTATGGGATCCTGTTACTATTCGTATATGTAAAAATGTGGTGACAGGTTCCCTTAAAATAAACACCCCCATCCCAATACCCTTGCTTTACGCTGTCAAATTCTAGTAAGCAGTAATTTAGTGAAAAAGCAGCATCTGCCCCAAAAGTCTTAAAGCATTACAAAATACATTGTTCCTACAAGATGGTTATCCTGCTTGTGCATCTCGTTATCCCGCTTTGTTGAAGATAGGTACAGGATCCGCTTAGGCCAAACACACACAACTATGGCCTGCCCATGAGTCATGGACCACATTTTGGTTGGATTTTACAGACTGAACACAGAATTGGGGACGGGACATCACTATGATGTATGAGTCAGTCCTCTGCAGAGTGTTTGTTCCAGGAAATCCAGCACGGTCCTGGGTTCATGGACCGAAGGTTGAGTGTTTATAGCCTTATTCTATTACCTTTAGTGTCTCATCATACAGGTTCTACAGATTCTAAATTGAAATTAAGCCATGTAAAAGAAAAGAGGGATTACAGCTCTGAAGTTGTAAATACAGCTCACAACCTCCAGCAAGGTACAATTTTTATTGTACCTTGCTATGATTTCTGAATAAAAAAAATAAAAAAATTTTCTGCAAACTAGGAAATGTATTACACACAGACATCATATGTCATATATGAAATAAAACTCTCTAAGCCAATTCAATATGTCTTCTTATTAAAGGGACACAGAGGTCAAACAGGAAGCCCCTTTAGAGACCAAGGAAATCTAATGTTACCATGACAGCCTAATACAAAGTCAATGATTTATTTTTTTTTTTAAAGTTGACTGTAAAAGCATGAAATTTCTCATGGGAGAGCAAGACTATCATTGCAGGGAAACCGCTGGGTCTCTGGGGGTTGAATGCTGCTTTTAGTAGAGACTTCCCTGAAAAGACAGAAGACATCAGCATACTGATGAGGAGTGAAAGACATCAGCTAATGCATGGCAAATGCACTGCAAATAAATAAGACCGCTAGTAACAGGGCCACGGGCAATACTAGCAGACAAATCTATCACCATTAAACAACAGTGCCCAAATACCCAACTTCAGGTGCATTGTGCAGTAGGTGTTTAACAGATTTGTTCAAGGATTGTCATTTAGTTCGGCAAAAAAATAATGGAGAAAAATTGAGCATTTACATAAATTTAGTAAGCATATAAATACATTCACACACACAAGACATTATTGGCATCCATATCCTTATGGTATTGTATTATCCATTAGCATGGCTGGGCCTGGGGCTCTGATAGGTGGATTGTGGGGTAATCTGTTGCCCACCCCATAGCATAGCCTCTTCACAAGAGCTTGCAGATTGGATCTTGCAGGCCCCCACCACTGTGATGCCATGTTCATTACTTTTTGTGTCAATGCTTGCCCAAATGTGGTCTTGCATTAAAGGAAGCCTTTTTTTAACGAATACAAAATGTGGACTGGGGAAGACTGCACAATTTATTGGGCCAGTAGAGCCTATTAGTGATCAGAAAAAATGGTGTGTTCCCAACTGGGAAAAGGGGGATCAAAAGCGCAAGAGAAAGCGGAGGGGGCAAGAGAACAGGGATGAGAAGTCGGTAAGTCAAACCTCCTACACCTCAATTTTACCCATGTCTGACTCCCCCACATGCATGGGGCATGTTTAAATGATCAGATTACAGTCATAACAAGGCTTTTAATCACCATTATGATATAATCACCAAGTTATTTAGGTAGAACATAAAAATATTAAATTGGAATACAACCTTAATCTATAACTAAGAAAAATAATGTTTTCCCCTCATATTCTATGTATAGGTCTAAAGAATTCCTCAGAGTCGCTAACCTCTAAAAACATAAGCTCAGAGGAAAAGAAGACTAAACATAAAGCAGTATACAGAGAGACAATCCTGCCCTAATACAGTTTTCCTGATCACTCTAGCAGTTCCAATTCGAGTGCAGACATGTCTTCCCCTCTGACCTGTAGGTCACTACAATGCATCTACATAATGTGCAGTCACATTCATCTCAAATCATACAAACATGAGCTCAGAGAGAAAAACACAAACAAACCATGAAGTTCTGTCCACTATATTCAGATTCCAAAAAATGGTCACCTGTGAGAGAATGAAAGAGGGGGATCAAGAGAATGAAGATGGGGGAATCGAGAGAGCGATAAAAAGAAAGAAATAAAAGTGTTTCGGCACGCTGCCTTTATCAAGGGCCGAAACTCGCGTCGGGGTGTTCATCTATCTTGGAGGCTGTATACTCTTGGTGCCTAGGTAATTGTCACACTACTACCATTTACTACTACCTTTACCTTACTACTTTTTATGCTGGCACTTTAGATTGACCTCATTCATCTACAAAATACTTTTTCATTTTCTATGCCTCTTTGATGTTTTTAGACCTCCTCCTCAGCATTAGCTGGTTCTCTCTCAGTGTGTAAACGTCTGTTCCTTGCACTTTATTCCTTGTGTGATTTTTATCAAATATTAAATAAAGTTTTTTGTCTTCTGCTTTACAGTAAATTTTTCTGTGCAAATCTGTTTTTTGTCTTCGAGTAAGTCTTCACCCAGAGCCTAGAGAAGACTGCTAAAATGCACAATGCAAGTTATAAAGGCCATAGATACCGTCATCCATCAGAAAAGCCAAACAGTAGGGATTCTTGCGTTCTGTCCTGGGTTAGACCTTTATTATAATTTGAATGAATGCAATTAATACAATCGGGAATAACCATTTACTGATCGTAGAACTAGTTTCTATTAGGATCAGGGCTCTGAGAACCAATAGAGCACAACCATTGCAGGCATCCACAATCAAAAGAAGGACATTCTGTTTTTTGGTCAGGAGGAGGGGGGTTGTTTTGCCATCCTGTCCTGAATAGACAAAAACACAAGTTTAGCTTCACTTGAATGCTAAATGACCAGTAACAAAGCACAGATATTCACCAAGTAACCCAAATAGCTGCGGCTGGGATATGGATGACAACAAGTCTGTCTAACTTGTATTAAGTAATATAAATGTTTATTATTGAAGATGCTGTGGATGAATAAAATGCATCTACAAGTCTCTTTACAGGTAGTAAATGTCAGTATATCTTTTTTAAAAAAATGTCAAAAAAATTGCAGCAGGGCTAACACAAAAGAAAACATCCCGATGTTTACAATTACAAATGTACATATGTGTGAGACAGAGGGTGTTACAAACTATACATTTACCACTTTGAACCTTCAAAAAGGTTACCACCCCTTGACTAGTATGAGCTCATTTACAAATAACTTCTGGTAGACACATCGTTTGAACAGATGGATGGAAATGTAAATACATAAAATTGATCTGGGGCACAACAACAAGGTGGATCATTCAGAATTCTGTTCTTGGTGATTGATCCTCTTTAATGAATTACATGCAAGGCATATTAGTAAGAATTAGACTATATTTTTCTGTATTTTTTTTATGAATCTTATAAAAAAGTATTTCAATGTAATACTAAACTTATGCATAGTAACAAAAAATAAAATAAAAATCACCATGAATCAAAACAACAAATGACAGTAAATCAACCCGAGAACCAGTGACACAAACCTTTAGACTGCAGAAATCACAGCTAAAGGTCATTACGACATTAAACCCTTCAGAATGCAATCGCAGCAGCAACAAATCAATATCTCATTTACATGTTCTTCCAGAGTAACAATATAGACGTGACACAGTGAAACCTTCCATTGTGGACGATTCATCACGTACCATTAGCATCAAAAGGATTCTGCATTTAGGGATGTTATATATATTTATTGCAGACATTTAAATTATACATAGATATATATAAATAGATAGATATCTATATCTGTGTGAAAATGGTTTAATTTAAATAGTGGTACAGCTCCTTATCTCTCTATAAACTTGAATATAAGCCAAGGTACCCAATTTTATCACAAAAAAGGGAATACCTATTAACTCGAGTATAAGCCTAGGGTGGGAAATTCATTGGTCACAGCCTCCGTGCAATATATAGCTATTCAGCACCCTGTCACCAGTATATAGCCAGGCCGCCCCCTGCCACAGTATATAGCCAGCCCACCCCCCTGCCCCCGAGTGTATAGCCAGCCCCCAATATATAGCCTGTCAGCCAGTAAATAGCTAGCAGACGCCCCCCGCCCCCAGTATTTAGCCAGCCAGCCCGAGTATATAAAAAAGTAAACTCAATACTCACCTTTCCGTTGCCCCCTGCAGGCCCTCCTCTTTCTTTCTGTGCACCGCAGCAGCAGTTCAGCTGGCGGCACACACGCTATGAGGTCATGGCGGCTGACGTCATAGTGCGTGTGCAGCAAATGGACCTGCCACAAGAAAGAAGATGACCTGCAGAGGGAGTCTGAAAGGCGGGTACCACCATCATTTTTTTTTAGACTTTAATATAAGTAGAGTTTAGGGTTTTCAGCACATTTTTTGTTTGGCTTATATTCGAGTATATACAGTATACAAAATGCAAATCTTTAAAGTAGCCAAGAAAGAACAACTAACAAAAAGTAGCTAGCCGCTGGGTGTTTTTCATATTCATGGAAAACCCCTTTAAAAGAATACCTACAGAAGCCGATGTTGCGGGCACGTGTGAGTCGGCTGTATAAAATCTAAGAGAACAAGCAAGATGGCGGCACCGCCAAGGCTACTCAGTCATCGAATAGACTTCGTTCTCGGCCAGGATAATTCATGCCCCAGTAGTCTCTGCAGGTAATTTACATATTAATTAGATTATGTTTTTAAAACAGACTGCATTAAGCTACATGGATTCACAGACTTGTAGAGGGGCAGGGCAATCTGTACTTCCTAATAACATATTTTGTACAATACACTAAGAAAATGTTGCTTCTATAATTATTATACTAGATTACCCCAGGGTCTGAACATCAGGCAGGATATGACTTAGACTTATTGACTTAGATGTATTACTGTGTGATCATGGACCTATGTACCTAACTTCCAATATTATCCCTTATATTTAGGGCTTTATTTTTGTGCTTTTTTCATATATTTTTCGACATAGCTTTTTTTATTGGTCAGTATTTCTGTCCTTTGTACTTAATTAGATTTGGTATTGGTGCATGTTCTCTGTAATCTTACATTGCCATAATATTCCTTCTTGTGCCCATATACTTACTGTTCTGATCCTCAGTTTTTGCTTTCCTTTGGTCACTGGCTACAATTATTTATACAGAAAAAACATAGGTGTGAACTACAATCTGTTTCCCTGCTTGTATCGGTTTTTAATTTAATGTCTCCAGTCACATGATCAGGTAGGAGGAGTTTTCTCCACCACGTGATCACGCTGGAGGGACTTTTAAATATGGGTTGGGAGTTCCATACCGTTAGACCACGAGTAGGGCATGTTGCCAAAACGCGTAGGTTCTCTGTATTATGTGGATGCTTTGTGTTTTAACAATTGTTGAATAAAGAAGAATTTTAATTCTAATCGGCCACCCTCCGTTTCTATGCAAGAGTGCCCGTATTTTCCATTTCTATTATACTATATTGGTATGATATCCGGTGAACAGAGAGGCTGCACTTATTGAAACCAATTGAGGAAATGTATGACACTTGTTTCAAGGTCTCTACCCACTAGAGCAGGTTGGTGGGCATCAATCACTAGTCTGCTATGGGACCTGGCCTCTCCTAGTTACACCCCTGACTTTAGATGTAACTTCTCTGTTGTGCTTAATTTTCATTACAATATGAAGCTAATCATAGATGTGTTTAGACAAACACTTTACTAGGTAACAATGCAAACACACGTTTGTAGTTACTGAACACAAGCACTTCATTCTAAACCAGGGGTGCACTGCCCGCCGACCCTCAGGTTGCAGCCTCGTCCTGCTGCCTGCAGCTTCCAGTGTAGAAGCAGAGCCGTGTACGGGACTAGAACTGGGGCAGGAGAGAGAGGAGACCTGGGTGGGGGAGAATCAGTTTTATAGTAGTTATATTCTTGTACATAGGGAGCGGTATTATAGTAGTTATATTCTTGTACATAGGGGGCAGTATTATAGTAGTTATATTCTTGTACATAGGGGGCAGTATTATAGTAGTTATATTCTTGTACCTAGGGGGCAATATTATAGTAGTTATATTCTTTTCACCTCAGGCAGCAAAAAGTCAAGAATCAGCCCTGTGCAGCAGATAATAAGCATGAACACCTGGTTGGCTGCAGGTAGGGCACAGTACTTGGGTCTACCAGAGACCCTGCGTGCATCCAGTTATTCACAATTACCTTCTGCATGGGTTCAGACAATTTCCACCATCATCAATATCATGTTGTTTGTGCACTGTATTGTAGTCTGCTCTGAGGTCTAGGTTACTTATTATACAAATGCAGTATTATGCAGTAGAGGTTTCTTGGGGGGTATTTACTCTGTACTGTGGTTTTTGGCTCATCTAGGGTTTTTGTTAGTAGTGCAGCGACCTGAAGGGTAGCAGTCTGACAATGTGGCCCTTGGGCCGAAAAAGGTTGTGCACCCCAGCTCTAAAAATATCCATGTTCAGGGGCATCTCCTCCCTGATGCACTGGAATTGTGTTTCAAAATACAATTTAAATACAATACATGAAGGCAGCTCAGGATTACCCACAACTCCCAACCATCCCGGATGCAGGGCTCTGTCCCAGGACATCAACTCTATAGAGGTTTATGAAGTGCTAGGATGATACAAAGAGCCATCAGCACTCTTCATCACCATCAAGCCTCTGCCTTGTCTGTACACAGCAGAGCCTGGCAGGAGCATTGACTTCATCACAACGCGCCTGTCGGGTGCTGCTGCAGTACAGACGTGTTGGAGGAAGAGGCAGGACAGCAGCCAGGGAGCGAGAAAGGCAAGTACATTTTATTTTTATGCAACAATAGAGGGGCCATAAGACAGGGAGCAGAGAAGGCGGCACAATAAAGGGGGAACACACATAAAGATGCACAATAACAGGCGGGCAAAGAAGAGGGCACAATAAGAAGTGGAGCAGAGGGGATACATAAGAGGGGTGGGGGAATGCAGCGTACAGGGTGAGAATATGCAGCGTAATATATATTACTGTAGGTATTATCCCAACTCCCTAGTACAGTGGTGGCAAACCTATGGCACAGGTGCCAGAGGTGGCACTCAGAGCAATTTTCCCAGGACAGAGTTCACCAAGTAGGACCAAATCTTCCTGCATTCCCAGGCAATTTAAGCCACAGTTCATTGGCTGTTTGGAACTGCGGGAAGTGTGAGTAGGTGTTGACAGAACTGCATTATCTTTGAAGCTCATCCTATTGGACCCACCATTCTTTCTCTACAGAGTGACCCTGCAGAGAAGCTACCACGAAAGACTGAATTTTCCCTCCTTTCAACTGTATTGGTGGCCTCAGGCAGCCGATATGATTGAAAGAGGTGGGAGGACAGGTAGCAGTAAGTTACTGCTTAAAGGACACCTGTCATCAGGTCTGTGTCACTTGTCCTGTCACTACTACCTGTTGGAGCAGCTCACAAGGATCCCATCCCAGCCTTTAGTTATTTCATACATTAATCATTATAAAATCATCTATACTTTATCATGTAAATGAGGCTGGTCACATGGTCAGAGGCAGTGATGTCACCCCTGTTACCCCTCCCTCTCCTCCCCCTGCTCATGTCTGTGTGTAATGTATAGTAAAGCATGGCTAGTGTGTGTATGTCATCTGCTGACATGCTGCATCCTCCTAATACACAGAGACACAGACATATTGGTAATGTTGGCCTTTCTATAGTGGTCTTTATAACCAGAATTCTGCTATTTATGTGGTTGTAATGGTGGCCTCATGATATCAAAGTGTTATTTGTCTCTTGTATAGTGGTATTGTGGCGCTTTTGGGCTAAATTGCTGTGTTGGCACCTTGCGATAGAAACGTCGGCTTTGGTTTGCAGTTTGGGCACTTGGTCTCTTAAAGGTTCGCCATCACTGACCTAGAGTATTGTGTAATTGCAGCTGTAGCTACTGCCTGGTAAGGCAACAGTAAAATGTAGAATGTAATTATCCAATGGTGTTTCTGTTACACAAGCTGGAAGGTGATTGGAGAGGTGCTACCACCTGACCAGGGTAGTATATAAACCCCTGCTGGGTGAAAGTTACTGGTTCAGTTCTGAGCACCAGGTCCGTTTTACCTCAAGGTCAGACTGAAGATTTAAGCAGAGTGAGCAGCACACCTTCAGTGTGCAAGCCCAGAACTGCAGCTTTCACCACTTGGACTCAGTAGATGCAGGCTGGAGAGGTTCAGATGGAACTGTTAGGCTGCATGCACCTTTCCTTTGGACTGGCTCTCCATGATCTTTCCAGCTTAAGGAATCTGCTGTTTATCATTTTGGCCGTTGGCTGCTGTTCAATAAAGAACTGTAAGTTGATTTGAATAACGTTGCCTTACCACCATGGGCTTCCGATCTATCACCCAGGGATTCATCCTACAGACACAGGGGTTGCCCCAGGGAGAAATAATTGCATCAGCCTTTCCCTCCATATTTCTTGCACACACCACCTGCTGGAGACCTGCCAGGTTGTAGGTCAGCCCTCCGGTCCCCATACCAAGCACCATGACCACAGTGTGCCCAAGGCTTCACTGGCCAGCCACTCCAGTATTCTAGGCCCTGGCTGCCTCCAGGCCACAAGAAAAGACTAGGCCCCGATGGGGGATGTTGCACATGCAGGCACAATGTGATGTCATCCCTGCCTGATCTAGTCATAGAAACAGATCCTCAAATGAGCTAAACCTTTGTTTTCCACCATTATTGGTACATTTGGATTATGCGGGCGGTGTGACGGTAGAGGCAGCAAAGGCAACACGATTACACATCCACCTACGCAGATAATACTGGAGATGACCCAGGGCAGGAAAAGCGTCAGCTTGCTTTGCGCCTTCACATATTCCCAGAGGCTTTAGAAGACCCTTTCCCCTTCTGACCATCTGCCACATGTGGCGTTAACACAGGGCTGTTGCTAAGGGGCAGGTAAGACCCATTTACAGTATATTATGGGCATATAGTTTTTTTTTTTTTTAAATAACTAATCAAAGACATTTTTGAGGGGTTAGAGATTGATTTACCTATAATAAGTGTGGTGGGAATACCCCTTTAATATTGTAATTGTTGATTAGAGTAGGTATAATATTTCAGTAACTCTGCACAACTGGACACATTTCTTGCTCGCAAAGTAGGGTGTCTGTTAAAAATGTGAATCCCCCTCCTGGTTCAATAACAGGACTGGGAGTGGTAATGGTATTACATGGTAATAATATGCATGTAACCACCTACACCCAAACAAAGTTCAACACTGTAGGTCACAGTCAGTACTGTGCTCTTGTCCTGGGAATCTGTATATCCCTTAAAAGATATAATACCTACATTGCTACATTACTGTACTGAACAGGGGCTTTTCCACCTGAAACTTTGTATGTTAAGAAACTTTTTGGCATCTCCTAACTTAACTAAACTCTGCCCTGCCTGAACCTTATGACAGTGAATGACTTATGACTTCATGAGCAGAAGTTTAAGGTCCTTGCAGGGCGAAGTCTCATAGACACACAGACATCACTGCAGCCATTTTACGGTCAGGAATGTCTGGCCGATGAGGTAAAAGACAGGAGGCTTCACTTTACATATAATGAGAGCAGAGCAGAACTTAATAGATGTATATCAGTAAATTACCCAATATCCTGCCCCACACACTTACACACATTATTAAAACACATGAGGTAAAGTGGCCAACCCCTTTAATGTCCTCAATAATCCAGAGTTCTTACTGCTTTCCTTGGACCAATCTTTCTAGTGGTCAATCGGCCTAAGAAACACTCTACGCTGGAGAGATTTCCCACACAGAACCTCATACCTTATATACTCGAGTATAAGCCTAGTTTTTCAACACAAAATTTGTGCTCAAAAACCCTAACTCGGCTTATACTCGAGTCAACTAAAAAAATAAAGTCAAAACTCACCTTTCTGACATCATCTGACATCATTGGTCCTCTTCTGTCTGAGACAGAAGAGGACCTATGGGGGACGTCGGAAAGATGAGAACAGTGTTATTTTTTTTCCTACTACAGGGGTTGGGCAGGCTGTATGATACAGGGGCTGGCAGACTATATACTGGGAGGCTGTAACCAATGCATTTCCCACCCTCGGCTTATACTCGAGTCAATAGGTTTTCCCAGTTTTTTGTGTTGAAATTATGGGTTTCGGCTTATACTCGGGTCGGCTTATACTCGAGTATATACGGTACTTACTGAACAGACTGGGAATGACCATGCCACACTGAGCTTTTTTTTTTTTTTTTTTAAATACCCCCACCAAATATGTTCCCCCTAATCCTCTCTCCAGCCCCTTTATATTTATTAAATTTTTATAAAAACTTTTGTGTGCAAAGTTTGTTTTAATCAATCCGACCTCGTACCAAATAAGAGGCTGGATCCTCGTACAGGTCCCCTGGCAATCGGTCGTATTCATAAGGGAGCCATCACCCCCCCCCACGCCCCTGTTAGGGACCTGTGAGAATAGCTGGCAGCAGCGCATATATTGCGCAATCGCTGACGGTTCTCTGCTTATTCACACAGCGCTGTCAGTGCGCCGCATCACAGAGAGCCGGGTGTCTGGTTGTGTCAGCCGGCCCTCTCATGAATACGGCTGACTGCCAGAGGACTGTACGAGGATCCGACCTCTTATTTGGTAAGAGATTGGATCGAATAGTATACAGCCTGCAGCCCCCTCTAGTATACAGCCCCTCACCCACCCTATAAGGAGAAAAAAAAAAAAAGAAGAGCGTACTCAACTTCTGACGCTCAACAAATCTCCCCCCCCCCCCCCCACCGGAGATCCTCTTCTATCCAATGTTCTGAGGCTCTCCGTGTGGTGCCGTTGCTTGATCTGTGACGTTCTGGTGTGTGCACCGCCATCGGCACACACCGATGTCAGCAAGCCGCTGACACCACAACTCAAGCGACAGCCCCGCACGGAGAGAGGACCTCCCAAGTACAAGCAGAGTTAGTCATTTTCTGTTCTGAAAAACTCGGTTTATACTTGAGTATATACGGTACTTGCAATGTGCAAGGAGCACCCTCTGCCCCTGACTTTGTGCTGAAACATCCTATGCTGCAGTGAAATTACATCAGACAAAAGGGAGTTCTGGGAAAATAGGGGGAGGGCGAGAGAAATAACCTGTGAAACCGCAGCACGGAGGAGCTCTGGTAACACCCCCAGAGCCCTTAAGATTAATTAGCATAACGTTAAAAGTAAATTTTAGAAGGAAGGGGGCCATAAGTAACAAATATAAAAAGATCACCACAGTCACAGTGCCTGGATCTATTAGTGTCTCTGGTTTATCTTTCTTGATTTCCTCCAAGTGTATTCTTTTGGTAGTGCATAAAACGACTGCTAAAACTTTTAAAAAAACAGGGAAATGACCCGAAGGCCCACTGTAATCTTACCTCCTACTCCTGGCCGAAGAGCTAGGAGAGAGCACAGCCCCAGTCTTGTCACCAGCCCGCTCCTGGCTCCCTAGCCGGGAGCAGGAGGTACCTTTACAGCAAGGGGGGGCACACATTAAAACCAAAATCATAAATACATTTTTTAAAAGTCGTTTTAGCAAGCACGTCTTTTAAGCCATGCAGCAGAATGTAGTTTTGCATAATCAGCCATTGCAGACGGCAGAGAAGCTGACTAGATTCTGGCCACTACTCTGAATTGGGAATACACTAAATACTGCAAGACAACCACCTGTCATTTACATCAAATAAACACAATGCCCTTCTTATAAGCGCCAGACATCTTTGTCCGTCTTCTGCATGGAAGGGGTACAGCGTTAGTTCTTGGATTTCTATTCTACTGTTTGAGTTATACATGGTGTTTAGTATAGAAAGGGTGTATCCTGCTGCATCCTGGCAGCTTTATAGTGTGTGTGAGAGATGGTTCTGGAGCATAACAATCTTAATTCTGTGTAGAGTCCAATGAAGTTACTGCTTTTAACGTACCGTGCAGGCACTTGGGTGAATAAAGTACCCACTTTTTTTTTTTATATTGTGGTGTGCAGCCTATTTTTTACTTAAATTTTTAGCTATTTAGTTCCCATTTGTCATTCCACTCTTTTAACACTTCCATCATCTACCCGAATAGGCATAAATAAGTGAATAACTTGTTCATAAGATACACTGCATGTGTACAGCCCCTTATATTCCTGAACATACTATATCATTGCATTCAAAATTCATTAAAAATTTTCAAATGTAAATGAAGGGGTTCTCCACTTTTAGGAAATAATTGATTTTGTTTGTGTAACAAAAGCTGTACAATTTTCCAATATCCTTTCCCTATCAATTCCTCACGACTTTCTACATCTCTGCTTGTCATCATTTAACAGGAAGCTTCAACGTTTACTTCCAGTGGTCTAAAACTGGCCCAAGGTCGTGCACCTGTGTGACATCACATGACAATGGACAGTTTGTTTTTTTTATCATCAACAGGAGGTAAACAATGAAGTCTCCTATAGAATGACAGCAAGCAGAGATGGTATAATTTGGATGGTATAATTTTTCACTAGAGTTGACAAAATGCGTGGATAAAATACAGTACAACAGCTCTGGATAGAATAATGGGAAAGACGCAAAGTACTACTGAGAATCATGCATAAGAAATTGCTCTTGAACTTGGAAAAGCTTCTCACAAAAAGTGACAAGGAAAATAAATTCTACAATGAGGACATACAAGGAGGTCATGGTGCCCTAACCGCAGAGTTAAGGCATTGTCAAAGACAAACCATCTGCCATTAATATAAGTACTGTACATGCATAATATACATGGAATTTAATCTATGGTTTATCCAGGAAATTGTGTTATTCATAATTGTAACCATGTACAGTCATGACCAAAAGTTTTGAGAATGATACAAATGTTAATTTTCACTGCATCAGGTATTAGAATGGCAATTTGCATATACCCCAGAACGTTATAAAGAGTGATCAGCTTAACAGCAATTAATTGCAAAGTCAATATTTGCCTAGAAAATGAACTTTTTCCTCCAAAACACATTTCAACTTCATTGCAGGCCTGCGATGCTCAATTGGTACCAAGGGGCCCAAAGAGTGCCAAGAAAATATTCCCCACACCATGACACCACCACCACCAGCCTGAACCGTTGATACAAGGCAGGATGGATCCATGCTTTCATGTTGTTGATGCAAAATTCTGACCCTACCATCCGAATGTCGCAGCAGAAATCAAGACTCATCAGACCAGGCAATGTTTTTCCAACCTATACTGTCCAATTTCAATGAGCTTGTGCAAATTGTAGCCTCAGTTTCCTGTTCTTAGCTGAAAGGAGTGGCACCCAGTGTGGTCTTCTGCTGCTGTAGCCCATCTGCCTCAAAGTTCGACGTACTGTGCATTCAGAGATGCTCTTCTGCCTACCTTGGTTGTAACGGCTGGCGATTTGAGTCACTGTTGCCTTTCTATCAGTTCGAACCAGTCTGCCCATTCTCCTCTGACCTCTGGCATCAACAAGGCATTTCCGCCCACAGAACTGCCGCTCACTGGATGTTTTTTCTTTTTCGGACCATTCTCTGTAAACCCTAGAGATGGTTGTGCATGAAAATCCGAGTAGATAAGCAGTTTCTAAAATACTCAGACCAGCCCTTCTGGCACCAACAACCATGCCACGTTCAAAGGCACTCAAATCACCTTTCTTCCCCATACTGATGCTCAGTTTGAACTGCAGGAGATTGACTTGACCATGTCTACATGCCTAAATGCACTGAGTTGCCGCCATGTGATTGGCTGATTAGAAATGAAGTGTTAACGAGCAGTTGGACAGGTGTACCTAATAAAGTGTCCGGTGAGTGTAGATTGTGTATGATAAACTGCAGTTAAACGGGGGGCTGTATGTATTTAATTTAAACTAGGGGGGGTCTCTATATGGTGTTTTGTATATAATTAAACTTGGGAGACTAAATTATTCAGGGGGAATCTAGTATATATTATAATACATTTGTAGGGCCCCTGTCTGGGGGACAGTGTGGTCAGATGTGGTGAGAGGGGTATATATTAACCCCTAGGCGCACCTGGAAGTTATAGTACGTCCCGGTGGCTAGATACTTAGGGTGTTGATGAGGACAGGGCTGGAGATCAATCTGTCATGATTAAGTAAGAGTCACACCACTGGACACTTTAAAAGGAGGCCAATGCTTGGCATCATTGTTTCTCTTCTGTTAACCATGGTTATCTCTAAAGAAACACATGCAGTCATCATTGCACTGGCCTAAGAGATCTTAATCCCATTGAGAACTTGTGGTCAATCATCAAGAGATGGGTGGGCAAACAAAAACCAACAAATTGTGACACAATGCAAGCATTGATTGTGCAAGAATGGACTGCTATCAGTCAGGATTTGGTCCAGAATTGATTGAGAGCTGCCAGGGAGAATTGCAGAGGTCCTGAAGAAGAAGGGTAAACACTGCAAATATTGACTTGCTGCAGTAACTCATTCTAACTGTCAATAAAAGCTTTTGTTACTCATAATATGATTGCACTTGTATTTCTGACAAACACACATAAAAGCAGAGGGCAACAGATCATGTTAAAAATAAAATAATTGTGTCATTCTCAAAACTTATGGCTATGACTGTAGAACTATGGTGCAGCTTTATAACAGGCAGTTACACAATAATGTATGCTGTAGCTGTATAACTGCACTACTGAAATCAAGTTGTGCAGACTTAAACATACATAGCCATAATCCATAGCCATAAAGTAATCTGAACTTTGCCAAATTACAGATTTAATGAGGGGCATTTATCATCCACTTTCAAACGGAAAGTGAAAATTTATTTTCCTCCTTGCTGCACCCGTTGAAGTGTTGGCTCCAAAATATTGGTGCTTTTCATACACCCTCATCTTGTTTTTTTTTGGCCCCAAAATTGTGGCGCTGCTTGTGAATCCGACACTTTTCCGACTACTTTTGTGGCGCGCACTTAGAGCAGCTAAAAGCTGGTCTAGGGAGTTGTATTATACCTTCATGAATGGGGAAACAGTTTGTAATCCTTTTGTTAAGGTACATACACACAGCCATATGCCTGCCCAGCAAGAGACCCCTCCCCCCTCCATAAAGAAAAGCGGTGCACTGCCCACACAGGGGGAAAGACAGAGCATGCTCTATCTTTTCCCCGTGTATGGGGAGGATCGGGCCACCATTGCCGTCTATGGGGGCTCAAATTTGTGGCCGCATATACTGTACATCCCAACAGACGGACGTCTAAATGTACCCTTAGTGTTTTAGTGCGCCAAATCATTAATCCCTTGTGCCACAAACTTAAATCCCACTGAAAATTATAGCGCGGTTCCTGCGCCACCCTGCGCCCAAATTTATAAAAGCCCCCCGTACGATCTATAATAGAATTGTAGCAGCCATATGTATACCCACTAACTGTCCCAAAATCCGTAACTGTCCTGCTCTCCCAGTTAATGCAGTTAGTTCATTTCACATGGACATATCTGCTCCAGGAAGAACTGATGACATACTGCCCAGGTTTTTTAACGACTAAAATGTTTTGTAAACTGGCCATCTAAGTTTTATTCATTCCTCATCTTAATGCATATATAAACTGTTAAAATTGCAAATATCCTCCAGATAAATGTTATAATGCATAGCTAGATATCGACCTCCTAATAAATAAAAAGCATGACATAATCATATGCTGACACTATCCCATAGCAATAAATAAATACGCTCAATCTTTTTTAAATAGGAAATAATGCAATTTAACCCCTTAATGACCGCCCTATCGGGTTTTTACGGCGGTCATTAAGGGTACTTCTTCTGATGCGACGCCTTTCTACGGCGGCGCATCAGAAGAAGTTTTCGGGACACCGGGTCTCGCTGGTGCCGGTGTCGGGCTGTGATATCACAGCCCAGACCCGGCACTAACACCCGGGATCGGAAAAACTCCGATCCCCACAGTTTGGTGCCGATGTTCCATGGGAAGAAAGGATTCTGCATCATATGTCACTATGACGCTCAGGGTCCCACCCGCGGCACTGTGGTCAGCGAAATCCACCCAATGCACGGTCAGCGATTCATGAACCAACCACGGCTGTGCGCCTATGGACTAACTATGGATAGTAGGCTGACAATCTGCTCGTGGCGAAGGCTATACTCTGTCACCCACATCAAATGGAGTGGGATAATCTGGATTTCCATATTCTCTATCAAGTAATGTGCGATAAGAGATGCGTGATATCAGCTTATTCCCCTCTCCCTATTGGGAGCACATCGAAAAACAATCGTGCATGTGCATTAAAGGGACAGGGCTAGGCACCGGTATTGTAGCAAAAATATAAAACCTGAGAAAATGCTCTAATATTTTTAGCAGGTTATGCCACATTATGCCATTTGCAACATTTTGGTAACTCTGAAGCAATTTACAAAGATTAAACACTTTAATGAGCCAGGTATTATGACATGGCAGGTATGATCATAATACAACCATGTGCACGAGGCCCAGTATTTATGTACAGTCTGAGGCAGCATGTAAAGGCCTCCTGCCTCACGTGTACAAAAACGTAGGAAAACATGAAGCCAAGAACAATGTAATTATCCCAGCTATGTATAATTTGTTGTCTCGTCTTCTTCAGGAGCTATCCCCCCTCCAGACAGCTGCCTGACAGGTCTGCACTCGCTCACCACTGCAATGGGACAAAACTAAACCCTCTCCAGTATGCACCATCATTCTCATGCGCGGAAAATGGACTCGATAGAAGATTCTTAGAAAACACAGCACGTAACACAACTGTAGATCTCAAGATTTTGGAATATTTAGCTACACAGTTAGAGTCACATGCAAATTTAGATCGGTATAAAATGTATTTACAACCCTATGGAGATTTACAACAGCTTGACGGTGACATAAGTCTATATTGTAATTTCTAGAAATCTTCTACCTAGAGCAACCTCCTCGCCGGGCAGCCACCAGCCAAAGGCATCCCCCCCCCCTCACCCTTGCGGGGCAGCCTCCTGCCAGAGGCACCCCCCTATTGTCGGGAATCCTCCAGCCTAAGCACATGATGCCTTTCCTTATGGGTGTCGTCTAGCACTCGTTCCTACAAGGCATGAGCAGCCACATCAACCCACCTCCCTTCTTAAAAGTCACAGGCAATTCCGCCTATAGATAGTGTCCTGACAGTACCCACACAGGCAATTTCCTTCACAGGAACCCCTATAAGTAGAGACAAGCAAAATAGAAAGAGCCCATTGTGAATATAAATAGCCAATACAGATTTCTATGCAACTGGTTCTTTCACTCTTATCTGTACAAATCTATACAACTCGCATTCATTGTTCATTACAGACTTCCTACACATAATTACCAGCGTGCACATAGCCAGGCACTGCAGGATGTCCTATACCATTGTACATACCTCCTCCTCCTCCACAGCAATGAGAGAAAAATACCTAACAGCAGAAAATGGGATTAATCTTATATATAACATGCAGAAGCAGACAAATGTAAAACACAAAGGCAGCAGATGCTTTGTTATCAGGTTGGACACTATGCGTTCCTAGTGTACAGGTGTTATTGAGCTAGAAATATATCTATACATATAGAGATATATAGTATAATCTTCTATGCATGTGCCCAGCACTCACCTTCCTGACTGATGTTTTCCTACCTCCAGCACAAAAGGAATTATGGAGTGGGATAATCTGGATTTCCATATTCTCTATCAAGTAATGTGCGATAAGAGACGCGTGACATCAGCTTATTCCCCTCTCCCTATTGGGAGCACATCGAAAAACAATCGTGCATGTGCATTAAAGGGACAGGGCTAGGCACCGGTATTGTAGCAAAAATATAAAACCTGAGAAAAGGCTCTAAGATTTTTAGCAGGTTATGCCACATTATGCCATTTGCAACATTTTGGTAACTGAAGCAATTTACAAAGATTAAACACTTTAATGAGCCAGGTATTATG
The DNA here is from genome assembly GCA_019512145.1 of Engystomops pustulosus. Lineage (NCBI taxonomy): Eukaryota > Metazoa > Chordata > Amphibia > Anura > Leptodactylidae > Engystomops > Engystomops pustulosus. The sequence continues at coordinate 222,548,373 of CM033642.1, forward strand.
ACATGGCAGGTATGATCATAATACAACCATGTGCACGAGGCCCAGTATTTATGTACAGTCTGAGGCAGCATGTAAAGGCCTCCTGCCTCACGTGTACAAAAACGTAGGAAAACATGAAGCCAAGAACAATGTAATTATCCCAGCTATGTATAGTTTGTTGTCTCGTCTTCTTCAGGAGCTATCTCCCCTCCAGACAGCTGCCCGACAGGTCTGCACTCGCTCACCACTGCAATGGGACAAAACTAAACCCTCTCCAGTATGCACCATCATGCTCATGCGCCTGTGTAGAAGCCACGGAAAATGGACTAGATAGAAGATTCTTAGAAAACACAGCACGTAACACAACTGTAGATCTCAAGATTTTGGAATATTTAGCTACACAGTTACAGAGTCACATGCAAATTTAGATCGGTATAAAATGTATTTACAACCCTATGGAGATTTACAACTGCTTGACGGTGACATAAGTCTATATTGTAATTTCTAGAAATCTTCTACCTAGAGCAACCTCCTCGCCGAGCAGCCACCAGCCAGAAGCACCCCCCTAACCCCACCCCCTTGCGGCGCAGCCTCCTGCCAGAGGCACCCCCCCTAACCTTACCCGACAGCCACCAGCCAGAGGCACTCACCTTCCTGACTGATGTTTTCCTACCTCCAGCACAAAAGGAATTTGAAAGTGTAGACAAAAAGAAGGAAGGCTTAACAATCCTGCTCTCCTCTGCCATTGGCGCTGCGTGCCCTAACCCATCTTCTACTGTAACCTTGGAAACCAGCTGAGCAAATGCTAACCTCATTCAAACATGTCTGCTGCCTGCCAGACTCTTAAAGGGAACATATACATATTCTGTCACAACATAGAGGCAGCCTGGGTCTCTTCTGCACAGAGCGTGCCCAGAAAATTATCCATAGTCAGCTCAAGACCATCGCAGCGTTTGGCCAAGAGACTGCAAGCCCCTAAATGTGGTTACTAGAGCTCAGGCAAGAAGGTAGCCCCCATAATCGTATACAGAAAGTAGAGGAAAACATAAATAAAGGGATTGTTCCAAGGCATTTAGCATTAGATGCTGTACAGGAGAATGTAGGGAAATACAGCTCAATCTAAAAAAGGCATAGTGTTCCTTATCCCATCCTGGAAAAATGTGCATATTTTAGCTAAAAACACACAGAAATGGAATGCAAGGATGTTCTGACTGCCGACCGAACAGGCACGCTGGAGCTGTAATAGTTAAAACAGCTCCGGTTGTTTATTTTAATTTCTAAATGCAAGGAATCACATTGACGGCATCCATGGGATCAGGACACCATACGGCCCATTTCCAAAGGCTGCACGTGCTGGTGTTCATGAGCCTCAGGCCCCTTTCACACTTGCGTTTTTCACGCGCGTTTTCTGTGCATGCTTTTGACGTTCAGAACTTGCATTGCACTCTGACCCATTGTAACCAATGGGTCTTTTCAGACTTGCATTTTTTTTCACGCTCACAGCTGGTGGCTGGGCTGTGGTTAGGGATAGTATAAGAGTTACTCCTGGCTTCCTGGGCTTTCTGGTGGTGGCTGGGCTGTGGTTAGGGATAGTATAAGAGTTACCCCTGGCTTCCTGGGCTTTCTGGTGGTGGCTGGGCTGTGGTTAGGGATAGTATAACAGTTACCCCTGGTTTCTGAGGCTTCTGCTGTTGGCTGGGCTGTGGTTAGGGATAGTATAAGAGTTACCCCTGGTGTCCTGGCCTTTCTGCTGGTGGCTGGGCTGTGGTTAGGGATACACAAAACCTATAAATACTAATGGACCATTTACATATACATAAACATGCGCAATGCAAGGAGGACACAAATATTGAAAAGATGCTCTAAAGTCAGACAACTCCAATAGAAAAAGGAGATGAGCATAAATTGTAATAAAAATGCAAAAATTTATTGAAGTCATTTTTTTTTAAAATAGAACATAACTAAAGGGTAGTGTAGTTTTAGGTGCTGGGCAGCGAGCACACAATGGCTGACCAGAAAGTAGACAAATTTAAAGTGCTTAGTGCATAGCCAAAAGGTGCTAATTACACCACAGAAGCAGGTAATGTAGAAAGATATCACAATGCATAAACAAGGAGCGCACCGAGGGAAATAATGACCGGTACCTGGTGGGTGTGGAGTATGAGGGCGCTGAGGAGAGGGCGCTGCCCAGCACCTCCCCGACACGTGTTTCATCCGGCAGGACTTTGACAAGGGGAGGTGCTGGGAGGAGGCTGCGATGGGTAATGAATTGTTTTGGGGGCTCTTATTCCCTATATTCGAGTGGATCAAAACTACTTCACACCTGGAATGAGAGCGAGTGTGGACCGAGTCTCAGCGGAGATGCCTCGGCGGCATGGGCGGAGACACGAAACCAGCATTTAAACCTTCCAGCCTCCTCCCAGCACCACCCTTGACAAAGTCCTGCCGGACGAAACACGTGTCAGGGAGGTGCTGGGCAGCATCCTCTCCTCAGCGCCCTCAACTCTAACCCACCAGGTAGGTACCAGGTCATTACTTCACTCGTGGCTCTCCTTGTTTATGCATTGTGATATTTTCTACCTTACCTGCTTCTGTGATGTATTAGCCCTTTTGGCTATGCACTAAGCACTTTAAATTTGTCTACTTCCTTGTAGCCATTGTGTGCTCGCTTTCCAGCACCTACAAACTAACTACCTTTGTTTAGTTATTTTAAAAAAATGACTTCAATCAATTTTTGCCTTTTATTACAATTTATGCTCATCTCCTTTTTCTATTGGTGTTATAAAACTAAAAAAGTTTGGCGATTTCTTTTATACTGCATGCGTGTTAATCTATATTAGGTATAGAACAAAACCTCTGAAAAAGCAAGAGACTCTCTATAAACTGAATGCTTGATAATTACTGCAGAGCTACCCAGCACACCCAGATCAGACAACACTGTTCAGCCACAACATGGAGAATGGATTTGCCTGGTTCCTGTTCCATTTTTATTAGCTTTTGAGAACAGGTGTTGTACCTTTCATGGTTGCACACATGTGGTGATAAACGTGCCACAATGTAGGGCCTGCTTCACAGATTCAGGGGCACTTTTCTTTCTAGTCTCCATAGTTGCTGAGATTTCAGTTCCAGTACCTGACCATTGTAATCCCCCTCCTCTGCTCTACAACCCCCTCTCATCCCCCAGATACTGGGACTGATATCTCAGGAACTGGGGAGACTAGAAAGAAAATCCATAGAGCCCCTGAATCGGTGCAGCAGTCTTTACATTGTGTTTCGTTCATCACCACACATTTGAAGTGGTGAAAGGATCGCCACTTTTAGTGGCGAGATTCTGTTTCATGGCCTCTTTTCCCTGGAACAAAGCCCTTCCGGCTGTACAGGAAAGAGCGGCTAGTCCCTTCAAAAAAATTGCTACGGTTCACCTTCAAAGTAAGTGGCCAGGGTGCTGCTGTGGCAAAACACCATGAGGCGGCTAGAGGACAGAATCAGCACTGCGTATCCTAATTTATTTCAGAGACTGGCGTTTCGTAAACTGCTCAATCAGCCCAGTATATGCAACCAAAAAATACAGGACACTTCACCATATCATCCTGTAGAGGTTAAATTTGCAGGTGGTCAAACCAAATGTAGTCTTAATTTCTTGTACCGTAGTTTATTTAACTCAAGGTCAGACATTTTTACATGTTTACCTAGCAGTTTCACCCATAGAACTTGTATTTTTGTTCTTACACTCATTTTACATAAAGATATATAGATCAATATAAAAAGCCTGTACTAATGTAGCCAGGTCCTGTCTGAAATGAATTAAAAATTACATTGGTTAATGATTTGTAACGTATTCATAAATATTTTTTAACTCACCCATAGTAGTATGTGCAAATCAGCAGATAGTATTTAGTTTAGGTTCTTGACCTGGACTGCTAAATCCATCAATAAGATTTCTATTACAGTCATCAATATGTATGCCTTCACTGGCCATCTTGGAATAAGTGGCTTGGCCAGTGAAGTCCAGCAGGTCCTCTAAAGCTTTGGAATTACTAGTCCCATTTTGATCCAATGACATGCCAGGCATGTGGTCATTCAATGGTGAAAACTCTTGGATGGATATAAGTTCTTCCTTGGAAACAGGACTGTGGAGAAATATATACATTTCCATTACCATAGAATATAAGTATTTTATTAGTATTAGTATGTTCTTGAAAATAAATGCTGTTGTATAATAATAGGACATGTAAATATAGATATCTGTTTGATGGAGTGTATGGGGATGTATGGGTTAAAAAATGCTGGTGACCTTGTTGAGTGGTCAATGTGGTATCATTGGGTGGTGGATGGATGTGCTAGCATTATCTGAGAAAGCGATCACCATATTGGATGGTAGAAGTGTTGGGAACAGCCAAGATAGTGATAAATATCAATATAAGCCATCAGAATTAACAGTGGTCATCTTAAAAGGAAACCTACCATTTGATTTAATGCATTATGAAGCAAACATACCTTGAGAATGAAAGCCACCTTGCCTGGTTCCTCCACCTACGTTCCCTGTGGCCTGTATTGGAGCCTGTTGATTATAAGCCTAACCACCTTCTCCCTTTGCATAGGCTGGCCAGACAGGTTTGGTCTCATGCCAAGAAACTATCAGCTGCACTGGGCACCCTTGTTCATGTTCCCCTCTGGTCCCACCCAGGGTTGCAAGATGGTTAATACTGGACTGCCAAGGGACTAGTGAACATTACTCAACTTCTTGGGGAGGATGGGGAGGCTCTCTCTGTGGAGGCGATTAGATATTCTTTTGATGTTCCAGATAGGGAAGTCTTTCGTTGCCTACAGCTGAGGCATGCTTTTCTGGCTCAGTTCCCTCCGACAGACACTGCTTTCTCCTCATTCCCACTGATTGGAATTCTACGCTCTCAGGGTCCCAGAGGCTTGGCATCTGTTGTCTATACCCACCTCCTCTCTGAGCAGTTGTAGGGTCCCCCTCTGCCAGTCAGTGCCCGATGGGAGGCTCTCATTCCCTCACTATCGGATGAAGACTGCGGGGCGGCCCAGGAGTCTCACATCTTGGTATCACCGGCAGCCAATAATAAACTAATTCAGTTGTTTATCATCCATCAATGCTATATAACTCCAGTCAGACTGTTTCATATGCATAGATTGCAGAACTCTACATGCCACAGATGTCATGTGGACAGGGCAGATTTCGTCCACCTATTATGGGCTTCTGATTACATAGCCGGATTCTGTAGAGTAGTAGTTTCTCTGCTGTCTGATATCCGGAATAAACCGGTCCCTACCTCGCCGGCCCTTTGCCGGAATTACCCGGGAGGATGACTGGTCCCATTATGAAGCTATTTTCTTGAAGGAATCTCCGTTTTTGGCCCATAAGACCATTGCCATACGCTGGATGGCTGGTCGCTCTCCTACTGTCTCTCAGTGGAAGAAACTAGTTAATCTGTAAACTATATTCTCGTAAGGCATAGTCAAACACTGCGGCTGCCCAGATAAGTTGTTATATCTGATGTACCTCAGCTAATGCTCCTTGTGTTGTGATGTTGCACCGTTTCATTTATGTGCCAATAAAGTGATTAAAAAAACAAAAAACAAAAAAACATACCTTGAGAATGGTGTTGCTACACTGATGCAGGATCATATATCTTGGTTAATCCCTGTGTCGAGTGGTTTTGCTGAAAAAACAATTATACCATTCAGGACCTTGGGAAAGCTGGGACAGACTTTTAGGCCGTTTTCAGGCTGTTTTTAGTTGTGCATTTTCAGATCGTAAAAAATGCATGCATTTTTGACAGGTTTTACCAATTATCTTAATTAAAACGATCTGAAAACGCACAACTAAAAACTGCCCAAAAACGCCATGTGTGCCATCACCCTTATGGAGCTTGGAATTACAAATGGCTGAAAGTAATGCATGACTAAGCATTACTAGTCAAGCACTAAGCAACCTGAGCTGAATGACTCATACACAGCAGCTGGTGGATGGTGCAGCAATTGATTATTCTGTCTGTCAGGAAGAGAAATGCAGGAGATGATGATGCAATCAGAGAGAAAGTCTCTGCTATGAGAAGCGGGAAAGCAAGCGTCAGAGCAGACATAGAAGCCATATAGCATCATTATCATAATGTTATATCAGCAAAACCACTCAGCACAGGGATTAACCAAGATATGATGCTGCATCAGTGTAGCCACAGCATTGTCAAGGTATGTTTGCTTCATAATGCATCAAATCCAATGGTAGGTTTCCTTTAATTGCTATTGTAACAATATAAGACAAGGCTTTGCGTACCTCACTTCCATTGACTGAACCTCATCAGTGGAGTCATCCAAGCTGTTACTTTTCACTTCCAGGACATCAAGATGAATGGTTCCCAGATTTGTCTTCAGTCCACTTGGGAACAGGTCCTGAGGCTTTGTTTCAATAATTGTAACAGTTGGTGCTTTAATTTCTTCATGTCCTGAAAATCCATTGAGATGACCTAGATGATAATAACATTGAGAAATACAAAGGTCAAATAGTAAATTTTTACCAAAAACCCTGTATCAACCAATGTTAGAAGGTAATAATTATTAAACTTTTTCAATTTCTGTACATTATGGGACACCCTCAGATAAATACGACCCAAAGATGCGCATTTGCCGTTTAACTTTTCTCAGAGAAATAGTCCTCACATCGGTCAAAAAGGAATACAAAAACATGGTGGAGACACTACTGTACATATTGCATGGGTTATGGCACTGACAAAAAAAAAAAAACCCCACACCACATAACCTTACTAGGGTGGAATTATGAGACCGCCCATCAGTTTGTTTTTTTTTTTAAAACATAACATATGGACGTGAAAAAAATGGATGCAGATGCAGAAGACTGCACATGTACACTCACTGTCATGTTTTTTGCAGATGTTCCCGTCCGAATGATCCCCTACAGCAGAGTCTGCGGTGTTATTAGTTACTTGTAGTTAATGGAGTGGGATGGCCTCATACAAAAGCGTCGTCTGACCTTGTTTTTCATCCTTTTCTCTATACTTTCAACTTTTTAAAGAAAGCTCTTCCTTCTGTAAAATATGATAGGCCATGTATTAGAATACGTAAACGGTTTCAAAAAAGTAAAACCTGTCCATCACTTATGACGCACAAGATTTAACCAAATCGGTCAAAAAGGAATACAAAAACATGGTGGAGACACTACTGTACATATTGCATGGGTTATGGCACTGACAAAAAAAAAAAAAAAAAAAACACCCCACACCACATAACCTTACTATGGGTGGAATTAATGAGACCGCCCATCAGTTGTTTTTTTTTAAAAAACGAGATAACATATGGACGTGAAAAAAATGGATGCAGATGCAAGAAGAACTGCACATGTACATCACGGGTCCATGTTTTTTGCAGATGTTCACAGTCCGAATGATCCCCTGACAGCAGGAGTCTGCGGTGTTATTAGTTACTTGTCGTAACGGAGTGGGATGGCCTCATACAAAAGCGTCGTCTACCTTGTTTTTCATCCTTTTCTATACTTTCAACTTTTTAAAGAAAGCTCTTCCTTCTGTAAAATATGATAGGCCATGTATTAGAATACGTAAACGTTTCAAAAAAGTAAAACCTGTCCATCACTTATGACCACACAGATTTAACCAATGAAAAAAATGGATGCAGATGCAAGAAGAACTGCACATGTACATCACAGGTCCATGTTTTTTGCAGATGTTCACAGTCCGAATGATCCCCTGACAGCAGGAGTCTGCGGTGTTATTAGTTACTTGTAGTTAATGGAGTGGGATGGCCTCATACAAAAGCGTCGTCTTACCTTGTTTTTCATCCTTTTCTATACTTTCACTTTTTAAAGAAAGCTCTTCCTTCTGTAAAATAATGATAGGCCATGTATTAGAATCAGTAAACGTGGAGTAAAAATTAATATAAGACACTGTCTTATTTTCGGGGAAACACGGTAGTTACTTGTAGTTAATGGAGTGGGATGGCCTCATACAAAAGCGTTGTCTTACCTTGTTTTTCATCCTTTTCTATACTTTCACTTTTTAAAGAAAGCTCTTCCTTCTGTAAAATAATGATAGGCCATGTATTAGAATCAGTAAACCGTTTCAGAAAAAGTAAAACCTGTCCATACATAATGACCACAGACAAAAGGATTGCCATTTAAAATTAGGATTATAAAAGGTGCAGTCACATGTGACATTGAACACATGCATTCAATGTCACGTGTGACTGCACCATGCAAAGTACAAGCACTGCACCAAACATGGTCTATGTCTAATCACAGCCAATCATTGTAACAGGGTTGGGTTTTGTTTTCTGATTTTTACTCCCATCTTCCAAAAGCAATTTACTGATTAATTGTATAAATCCAAATCAAAGAAAAAAGCAGATACTGTGGTCCAATTACATCATCTACATCGTTTATTTAATTCATCATACAGAGTGGTGTAAGGTGTGATTATTTTTTTTTGAAGGACCATTTATGTTTCTTCACAACCATCTTAAGACCGTACTACTTTTACATCACTTTGTATACATTTTTTTTAAAGAATCGCAAAAGTAAAAAAGCATCCAGTTTATTAAATATTTGCCTCAAAGAACCATTTTTAAAAACACATTTAAGATTTGTTTGTATATCTGTAAATGTGTTTTTTAAGGAAGGGAAGGATTTGAACTGTCCGATGCACCTGTGGACATCACATAACCAGGGGACAGTTTCTATCAATAGGAAGTAAAAACAAGCTTCCTGCTGAATGACAGCAAGCAGAGATCTAGAAAACAAGAGGAACTGATGCATAAATTGTTAATTTTTCACAGACAATATCAAATATATGCTGTACGGACAGCCCCTTTAATCGGGACCCTAGTTTAGGAGGGTGGGGCCAGATACTAATCTAGAAATCCTTATTAATATTGAAAGCCAAAACTAATAGTAGAGTGCCAAGGGAAAAACTTCCAAATGTACTCTAAACTGGGGATCCATCTATAAATCATGCATAGCATTAGAGTTTGTTAAAATTGTAAAATATTGGAATATACAGAATTTACATGTCTATGTAGGGGAAATCATATTGTAGTCATGCCCATGACATCACACACATTGGTAGTTAGAGGAAAATATGGCCAGCCAACTTCTTCCACACCAAGCTGTACTACAGTGCACAAAGCTAGGTCCATAAGGCAGTGGTTTACCCTTTATGGACCTTGATTTGTGCACTGTATTAGTACAGTCAGGTTGGAAATTGATAGAAATGGAATTTTGCAGTGTTGGAAGCATACATTGTATGTGGTCAGCAATGAGATGGTATTAAGCTGCTTTTGAAATTAATATTCGGAGACACATACCTTGGTTCTATGACCTCACTCTTCTCGTTCTTTTCATGATTTCATCAATCCTCTGGGGACAGAACAAGTGAACTTGTTAATTTTTCCACACTGTGAACTACAATATACGTGAATCTATAATGGGAAATCATTCTGGAATTTTTGACCTAACAAACAGAATGTTGCCATTTATTTTAGGTGAATGTGAGACCCAACAAAGGTCACATACAAAAGACATTGTAAGATCTCTAAAATACAGAAGATAAAATATACCTTTTTTTCGCTCCAAGTTCCTGCTCAATCTGCTGTATGATTGTTCCCTCTCTATCCTCATGCTCTGCTGCTCTTTTGCCTTCATTCAGCCTCTTCCTTCTAATGTGGTGCATTAGTGAATGTAACAGAGAAACAGCGTTGTAACTTGTGTTGCTCTATAAAAACCATTACCTTTAACATGAAATAGAGGCCAGGCTATAAAATCTTCACCCTCTTCCAAGTGATCTAGGAATTCAATACTTTCTTGATATACAGACACAGAATTGTGATTATGTGTGGGATGTCTTGGGATTTTTAAGCTTTTAAAGGGAAATTAGTAGATTTGAACCATATGAAGTTGCAAACAATGTTGTTGGGGGCCATGTAGAGCGGCGTAGCCATCCCATGTGTATGCTGTAAGTAGTGACAGGACTGTGAAAAGTGAAGTTCTAAATCGAACCTTGTGACTCCTGCAAGGACCTAGGTGGGTCTTTAAGGGGTATTCTCCTGTCTGGGCATTCACATTCAGTTTGATAAATCTGCCATATATAAACATTTCTTCAATTAGAGGTTATTAAAAAAATGTTCCTGTGTAAGATAATTTCTCATAAATGTAGCCATGTGTGTCCCTCAAAACGAATAGCTTCCTCTCTACTGCCACCCTCTGCTGGAGGCATTGCAAAATAAACAAAAGTTTTTGTATATGAAATGTCCCGATTGTTACTGCAAGGTCCACACCGTCCTGTGGTAATGATCGCTGAATCCAGGAGGTCAGGCAGGGCTCAATAGCAAATCTCTAGCCACCGCTGCCAGAGTGTGAGGTGGGTCGTTAACGACGGAAGCTATCTCGTTTCTAAGGGACACATGGCTATGTTTATGGGAAATTATCTTCACACAGAACATTTTTTGTTATAACATCCATTGAAGAAATGTTGATATATGAAAATTAGTGAACTACTGAATGTGAATGCCCAGACGAGAATACCCCTTATCCTGAAAGCGTTTTGCTCTCTGGACTGGAGATGCTCTATATTAGGATTTTGATTGGCTAAATACAGCAGTCACTCAAAGCAGAGGAGGGGAATGACTGTGAAACCGTTCATTACAAAAAAGCAGAAAGCTCTTCAGGCTGTAAGACCTGCCTCACTTTTTCACAATCCTTCTGCTACTTACTACACACACAAAGTTATGATTACAATAAGGGCCTCTACACAACATGTCTTCATTTTGTTATGGGTCAAAACTCATGACAGATTTACATCAATGCATTTTTATGGGTTTTCTCTCGCTCATTAACCTGTTTTTTCCAGTAGCCTGCAATTCCTTTTCTTGCACTTCTTCCGCAGGCTTCCTCTTCTGCTCTCTTTGCTCTCTCTCTTCTCGGATTTCCTTCTGGCTTCCTCCTCCTCCTTTGTTTTTTCCTCTCAGCCAGAGCGTGCCTTCTTTCTGGGCCAAACGCCGCTTCTCTTCTTCTGCTTTCCTTTTTTTTTCCTCCTCCCTCTTTTGCCTGTACATACACATACACATGTGAGACAAATACATTTAGAAGAGGAACATGCTTTTCATGAAGCACAGGTATGAAGAGGGAGGGGTTCCAATTGAGTTGAGAGTTTTGAGATGAAGATAAAAAAAAAAAAAAAAAAAGATGCGTAGATTGCAAATTGTTGCAGATTGTCGATATGACACAAAATATTGATCCCTGTGAATATAGATTTTTTTTTTCTCCACCAATGACAAAATATCTACATACATTGAAAATCATGAAATTCAAAATACAGTTTCTGTTCCACAACTAGCGCTCTTGTATTAGAGCATGCCCATTAACATAAACAGAGCTCATAAGGTAACCACTGAATACTTTTATTTCCTTCGAGTTCACGTTTCTCCTGATCTTCCTGCTCTGTCATTTAGGCGGGCCTGACGTCTTTTCTCCGCTAGGATTTTTACTGCCGTCATCTGCGTCAGTTGTACCTGCCATCATCTTACCGAAACCTTGGGCAGGAATAGAATATCACAATAATATGTTGTCTATGTTAAAGGAGCAAAGTTCTTGACTTATACATGGGTTCAAGAGTGACGACATATAACCCCTTTAAAAGTCCTGTATCATGAAGTAATCTTCTGTGCTAACAAGTTAGCTGTAATAATCATCCATAGGATAGAAACAACAATTGATTGGTGAGGGTCCACTGCCGGACCTCAACAATCCAGAGAAAAGGGAACGTTATCACTATGGGAGGAGCGCAACGAGCAAGTGTCCTGCTGCTCCATTTAATAGTATGGGAGTGTCTGAAATGTGCCAAGAAGTTTCTTGCTACATGATACAAGCAATTAAGTAAACTATATTGGGACCACACGCTGAGCCAGCTCACAATAATTAATCCCCCTTAATATACAACGCTAATGAACATGCACCTACTTACATACAACTAGCTGTGAGCCCTACCGAGCCCTCAACCATCTCTATTCCTGCTCAGAACAGCTCATGAAGAGGGTTATAAACTGTACCCTAGGATTTTAAACTAAAGATACACTGTCCGTACCTTGTTAGGCGTTAAATACTGACTTCATTTGCTTCTTTCTTCTCTCCCCGGGAAGCGTTTTTGGTCAGGTTTAGCAGGTTTAGTCTTAGACTCCACTGGAGGTTCTTCTGTTTTAGGAGTTTGTCTGAATGTTTCTCAGTCTTCTTTTTTGGTGTATCCTGACTGGGACTAGATTTATATACTTGGCAGGTGATGCTGGGTTTTTGCTTCTGCTCCTAGCCGGGTACTGGGAATAATTTTTTGAAAGTGATCTACAAATAAATGTGAGATTGAAGTCAGAGTTTCAGGTGTCTAAAGGCTGGAAATTGTTTAAAATCTTTTATACCTTGAAGGTGCTTTAGACTTTTTGATGCCAACATTTTTCTGGTGTTGGCTACATTCACACCGGACGTATGAAACGTCCGTATCCGTACCGTTTTTACGGGTTACATACGGCCACATTCATTTCAATGGACAACTACGTCTAAACTTTAGCTACATTCACACTACGTATGGGGGACGTATTGCGACCGATAGACGTCCCCCATACACTCTAATGGGCTCGCAGCGCCCTAGGGGAGCTGGTACGGTGCAGCCATGTCCTATCTTTTCCCCGTATTACGGCGCCGCGGCCATAGATCGCTATGGAGAGGGGCGGGGGGAGCTGCGCTGCCGTGTGCCCGCCGTGCTACAGTGCTCGGGCTCACGCCAGTGTGATTTGCCTATAATTGCTGTTTTTGACACTGGAGCGTCGTACCGTATACTAGCCGTATAAAAAATATAGAGCTTGTCCTATTTTTTTCTCCCGTATTTCAGTTCCATATGCCCTAGAATTCTATGGGCACGTATAAAATATGGGTCACATACGTGCTGCATACGGATGAAAAACGTCACGTATATACGGCCTGTAAATAGGGACTGGAGAAGTCCATACGCCTTTGTGAATGTAGCCTTAACAGATTTCTATATCTACCCCGTCTTATACAAACCAGACTCTGTACACATCACAGTACAAAGAAAGCCGAGAGCCATGGTAAAGCCACAGAGAATTCCAAAGTTAAGGGTATGATAGGTAGCAGAACTGGAAATCACTGTAGTGTGCGTTAGGAGCAGCAGACTGAAAATGAGAATGCATTTATATCCCCAGATTGTAGATGAAACGCAGCACACCCCTCACTCCGGATAACTGCTGCAGGATTGAAAACAGTTCCTACTACAAGCAAGCGACTCATAGCAGGGGAGGGGCTGTGCTCAGTGAGAGATATCGCACATCATGCACCAGAGCTTTCTCCAAGTTCTCAATACAGCTTTATTACGGGAATATAAAGGTACTTTTCCACAGTCCGCTGCTATTAACTAACACACCAAAAAGATCTGAATTTGGGGAGGAAGGGGGCGGGGTTCAGCATTTACCAAAGGAAAGTGTAAATGGATACGACCTGTCCATTTTTTTTTACATCTTAGAAGATCTAATCAAATATTGCATTTAAGAAAATTAAAGAAAAAGAAGGTACAGATCGGTCTTTGGATCAAATGCAGCACATGCACTAGCGTCATATTCATAATTTTGGAGTGCAGGAGATGATGATCTCTTGGCAGTGTTGCGGAGACTCGGACCTCCGAACTGGGGTTCCTAAGGTGCAGGCAGGGACATGTGGATAACCGTTTTCTTTTTTTCATCACCTTTTCTGGCTTTAATTTAAACAAAACAGAGTAAAGATGTTTTATAGAAATAGCTGAAATAAGATACTTAAAGTCTTAATAATGTTCATGAGATTAAGCATGGAGAAAAAGTTATCTCCCTCTATTGCTATTATAACATTTAACGTTATTGTAAATGGCTTCCTATTGAACTTAGTACATAGCTAGAATAACGAAATAGAACAACAGATATACAGTAATGGTAACTGGGGGGGGGGGGGGGGGGGAGATCTGCATCCGGAGCTGCAAAACTACCGAAGGCCCCCAGATGACGCGCTCTACAGTCATCATGGTTCCTTATCACAGACCACACTGACCATACCTGTAGGTCATATGCACTACTCCCATGACACTCAGAAGATTTCATATGTAAGGGACTGCCAAACCACTGTATAATCAAAGGGATTTGTGGGGCAAATATGAGCCTCGATGGTGAAAGTATCCCAAACCAACCTAGGGCTGGCCTGCAACATGCACCCTTGGGGCATGTTTTATCTTTCAAAGCCCAATACTGTATGTGCTGAAGGTGTATGGGATGGGTGAGATTACACGGAGATACCTACAGGTGGGAAGTAAAATTGCAGAGAGTTCTGGTCTATCATCATGTTGACAACAGTTTGCAAACCATTTTTACTCTGTTTGCCTCAGTATATGCAGACTATTGCTGAATACGGCTAAACACATGTTGATCGTTGAGTACACACTTTGCAATTAATCGTTGGAGTAATTACTCAATTCCCTCTCAAAATAAAATAAATTAATTAGGAATAGGTTCTCACAGAAGCTATTGAAGCATAAACAAGACAGGGTTTGTGGTCGAAGTGGATCACTTACTTGTTTTGCCTTGAGATAGGAGATTCTCTTCCTTCTGTTCCATTAGGGGCGTTTAAGGTCTTTCTTCTTCTGTGCTCCGTGCAGGTGAAGATTTGTAGGAGATTTTAAAGGGCTGGCAGGGGCTACACGAGGACACACATGAAGACTAAAAAGTTATAGTATAGAGGCAAGGAACAGAGGAAACATATAGGAGGAAGTTCATAGAGGAAGAAAGAAAAAGGGAAATGCATGAATATATAATAAACAACATAATTCAGTAACAAGCTGGATACTTTTACATGAATCACAATGCACCTTGATGTTTAGCCTATCGCCTAAAAGTCTTGATTAAACTGGACAAATGTAAGTGTGGAGACAATACCCACAGCCCGAACGAAGAGACTTAGAAACGTGTTTGCATATTTTCTTATCTGGAGAGGCTCCATTGTTATATGCAAACGAAAACAAGACTCAAGTTAATTGAGTACAGTGTAAAGTTGAACAAGCCATAACATTTATTTTAAATGAGAATGGATTCCCTTTCTGTGTTATGGAATAGAACAAACAGGTTCAAATAAAAGGGGCTCAATCTAATCATCGCAAAGCTCCTCTATTTATTTGGTGGGGCAAAGGGCTTCTCTCGAACACAGTAACAGATTGCTGTATTCTTTTATCGCTCCTATAAGCCAATGGTAAAGCAATGGCAATCACCTCTTGGGTCACCCCCTTCATCCTCAGATGTTAGCTCTGCGAGCGGGCCCTCTCTCCTTTTGTTCCAATGAACGTTTGTACATGTCCCTGTGATAGTAAATGCTACAGATATGATTGTGCTATATAAATATTATTAATGGTATAGAGTAGACACGAATTCTTGGGAATCGTTTTATCACACCTGGTGACACAAGTTCTGCCTGATCATCAGGAGGCTTAGGCTTCCTGATGGTGTGGCTGCCCCGCCATATACATGATATTCTAAGCCAGATCCTACCTGACGTACAAAGTGTGCAGAATAAATCTTTCACTCATAAAGTTCACTGGCTGAAACAAGTGCCCAGGTGTGGTACAGGAACACCCCCCGTCCAGCACGCCACGCCTTTTTGCGTGGAATTGGCAAAGAGGGGAGTGGTAAATCGAAATTGCTGCGTGGTACGCTGGTGAAGGCTGCAGAGTATTTTGGCATAGAAGCCCTGATAAATGTCTCCCATTATTCAGATCAGATAGTTTACCTAAATATGACCATACACCAGCAATTATAACAACAACACAGAAACTGCTACAGAGAAGTGGATAGAATAGCAACAATTCATGGTTTCGACTAGTTTTCGACATGGATACTAAGGCACCTTATGTGGTGCTGGTTTCAATTCCATCAAGTTTCTATTACGGATTCTTAAAATACAGAACTACAAATCTGGGACCCACTAAATTGTGACAGAGCTTTGCATGTTGAACAAAATATAGAAGAAAAAAAAAAACAAAAATAAATTTATAATGGAGGACATGTCCAGGAACTCAAATTAAAGAACGAAATGGAAGTGAAAATGACTTGTTTTGTGATTTTGTCGGTGTATGAATTCCTGAGGTGTAGCTACTAAATGCAAAGGAATCAGTCCACACATTGTCTGAGGGGGGCCCAAAGCTCCCCTATTAGATTACTAATGCCACACAATCTTAGTAGATAATCACATTTGAAGCTTAACTACATTTTCATTGAAGGTGAAGTAAGGGAATAGCTGTTCCTCATTCAAGACTTGTAGCTGGAACGACTGCAAGATTCCCAACTAGTCTATATCTATAAAAGCAGGGTTCGGCTGGAACAAAGCCATATACTGTATAAAACAAGGAGATCCCCCAGTAAATTGCACAGTATATAAATAGAACCCCAAGTATAATTTGTCCATTAAAAATGATCCCCATACACAGCCTTTAGACACGAAAAAAAATATTTGGCTTTTGGATAGGCATAAGTGAAACCGCTAAACAAAAAATGTTGTATTTGTTGCACATGTAGATTGTATACCAAGAAATACATATGGTATATCATGAACATTAAAGCTAAACCACCTTTCTATATATATACTCCGATTCCATCCATTACCTGACGTGGAATGACAGGTTTCGTTAAGCATGGCTGTACTCTGCTTCTGGCTAAGGAATGTGTTGGTGTGAGCAATCGATGAACAGGAAATTTTCCATAGGACTAGGTACATGCGGGGCTACAGATGAAACAAAGTACATGAATGTTAAAACAAAAACAAAACAAAAAAGCATGAATTCAATGGGTTAAAAAAATGATGAAAATTGAATGGAAAAAGAAGAAAAGTACCCGATAACAAATAAAACAATGACAGGTCTGCTCTCCACTAAGAGTCTCCAGTCACTATAAAGACTGCAGACTGTACAGGGATCTAATAGATTGGTATATATGAAGGAAACTTATGCACAGTCTGAAATATATCTCCATAGACCCTCCAACGTAAACAAATCTAATTCTACCCAGAGATTGAACGAGGGCTTATTTCTAGCAAACGCGGTGCATTTAGCCCCCAGAAATGAGTCGTCTTATTCCCAAAATCGTGCTTAGTCGGCTGCTTATCCATATCCCAGCAGCGCACCTTATATTGTAATTGGTCCAGAAAGATGTACTGCGTTTGGCACCTACACTCGCTGCTCCCCGCGATCAATCTCTTCCAGTCTGCAGCACAGCACCAAATAATAACAAGCACTGCGACACATTCGAGAGAAGACGCGTCCACTCTACTCTCAAGGTCATATGTTACATGCCAAACACTGGAGCTAATGCAAATAATCTATTTACACGTGGATGTGACAACCATTAGGGAAAAGCAAGCTGAAATGTAACGGTCTGGGACTATAGATCACACCGTCAGAAACACATACAGGTTTCTACGTCGTAAAAAAGTTAAGCCCCCTATGTAGTATTACATTAATAGTCAAACCTAACTTTATATACTGTGCGTCTACTGGGTGATGGGGGACTACATTACTAGTGAATCACAGAGTCAAGACTATTTTAGTTCTTCCTGTAAATCACTTAGGTTTATCAGTATGTCCCGGTTTATCAGAGGGGATAATATTTCTCTTTGTTGGAATGAAACTTGGGGTTAGTAGTCTTTATTCATCTTGGTTTTAGTTCATTGTGGTGGGTGAAGAATTTTTTCAAATCATTTTACATTTCACTGCCGGATTTTTAATATAATGACCTTGGAAAGAGTCACCTTTCTAATGCATTGCTGCCATGCTCACATATAGACATTGCTTATGCTTGTCGTTTTATACGTAACCTATATAACTCCCTGATCCTTTACCACCTTCACTGGAGTAGTCTGCATGCTGGTCAAGCATTGCGGTATTTTATTACATGGCGCCATCTAGGGTTGTAATACTCAAAATAACAACTCAAACACACGTTAAATAAACCATTGTACTATAAATAATGAGGCAGGTTATTATATTTTCATGTTAACTGACCCACGAGGTGAGCTGCGGGAAAGGGTACACTATCAATGGTATTTAGTTTACAGTCATCAGTCAGTCCTTGTTAAAGTCGGATTTCCAAGATATGGAAATTTTTTTATAACCATTCCCTCTAAGGTTCTGATCAATAGACTTAATTATGTTTATTCCTTTAACATAAGGACTTATGGATTCCCCATAAACAGACATAAGGGGTATTCTAGGACTATTTTATTGTGATCAACGTTGCTTTTTTAGATAGAATAAAATAGAGTACACGCCCGCACCTCTTCACTATGCACTATATTGTACGTACTTGGAATTGCAATTCAGTCCCATTATTATATATGGCATCACAGATATGTGATGCAGCTGTCACAGAGATACTGTAGCCCCTTCAAACAGCGGATAGGCTGGGGTATGCGTGATGTGTGTTGTGCCATTTCTGGCCACTTCATTCATGTTTTATTGATTATCTTTAAATTATATGACACACCATGCTTTTCTGGTATTTTAAGGCTATATACTGTAGTTCTGAATTGCTCATTAAAGTGCGGGTCTGTTTATTTATCCAGTTTCATATGGATCCCCGGGTATATAGAATAATTCATGATTAGGCTGCCATGGAATGATCACTCTGCTGTGCACGAACTGAACTGTGCATCATATCATTATTATGCACAGAGTTCTTGTTTTCACAGATATGCAGCAGAGCTGACACTCTGCTGTGTATGTAGAAATATGACTCCTTGCATCATTATCAATATTAAACACAGAGTTCAGCTCACAGCAGAGCGATCATCCGGGCCGACACTTGGACGAATGTGAAACCACGCGGAAAAAAGCCCAAAAATCCAGAATGAGGCAGTGATGAAACTTAAGAAAGCTGGAAGATACAAGGAAAGGGTGAAGCCAGCGAGGGAAGGTGGACAGGGAAACTTAACTTGCCTCGATCAGGGAATGTTGATTGCAGCGTGGAAGCGGAAGCCTCTTACTGATTGGCGAGTCCACTGCCTCTGTGAACTCCATTGTAGAGAGGACATTTGTCACGGCTGCAGGAAATGTACCAGACATTGATATAAGTAGTTTATAAGTTCACACAACTTCTTGTTTTCTTCTAGTGAATAAAATGACCAATACACTCCTATTTACTCAACTAACAACAGCCCCCAAGCAAAGACATTATGCTACAACGATCGCCAATTTGTTTACACATTTTGTTACCAGTAGGAGGCCTCATCCAAGCTACAGACCATTGTGCTCAAGTGCGGAGGCAATGTATGCATGAGATTGAGGAACTTTTCTCTAAATGGCAGATGACTTGAATACTATATTTTGTTCTCACTCCTCATTGTCTGTTGCCACTACTAGGGGGTGTAAGTAATCTCTTTTTGGCTTAATGCTTGTCTCCTGACTCTTCAGTCTTTATAAACCTATATATACCACCGGCCATTATTAGGTACACCTGTCCACCACTGCTCGTTAACACTAATTTCTAATCAGCCAATCACATGCGCATTTAGCATGTAGACATGGTCAAGACAATCTCCTGCAGTTCAAAAACCGCGCATCAGTATGGGGAAGAAAGGCGATTTGAGTGCCTTTGAACTGGCATGGTTGTTGGTGCCAGAAGGCTGGTCTGAGTATTTCAGAAACTGCTGCTCTACTGGGATTTTCACACACAACCATCTCTAGGGTTTACAGAGAATGGTCCGAAAAAAAAAAAAAAAAACATTCATGAGCGGCAGTTTCTGTGGGCGGAAATGCCTTGTTGATGCCAGAGGTCAGAGGAAATGGGAAGACTGGTTCGAGCTGATAGGAAAGGCAACAGTGACTCAAATCGCCACCTGTTTACAACCAAGGTAGGCAGAAAGCATCTCTGAACGCACAGTACGTCGAACTTTGAGGCAGATGGCTACAGCAGCAGAGACCACACCGGGTGCCACTCCTTTCAGCTAAGAACAGGAAAACTGAGGCTACAATTTCTCAAGCCCAACCATCGAAATTGACAGTAGAAGATTGGAAAAACATTGCCTGGTCTGATGAGTCTCGATTTCTCTGCTCGAAAATTCGGATGTGTAGGGTCAGAATTTGGCGTCAACAACATGAAAGCATGGATCCATCCTGCCTTGTATCAACGGTTCAGCTGGTGGTGGTCGTGTCATGGTGTGGGATAATTTTCTTAGCACTCTTTGGGCCCCTTGGTACAATTGAGCTCGTTGCAACGCCACAGCCTACCTGAGTATGTTTGCTGACCATGTCCATCCATTATATGACCACAATGTACCCAACATCTGATGGCTACTTTCAGCGGATAATGCTCATGTCATAAAGCTGAATCATTTCAGACTGGTTTCTTGAACATGACAATGAGTCACTGTACTCAAATGGCCTCCACGTCACCAGATCTCAATCCATAGGCATCTTTGGGATGTGGTGAACGGGAGATTGTCATCATGGATGTGCAGCCGACAAATCTGCGGCAACTGTGTGATGCCATCATGTCATATGGACCAAAATCTCTGAGGAATGCTTCCAGCACTGTTGAATCATGCCACGAAGAATTGAGGCAGTTCTGAAGGGAAAAGGGGGTCCAACCGTTACTAGCATGGTGTACCTACATAAAGTGGCCGTGAGTGTATACCTATAGCATTAATCTATACTAATCGTGAAAGTTAGCTCTTGTATACTATATACCATATATTCTGATACACTGATATTGCAGCTGTATATTTTTTAACAACAGCAAGTTTCTGGTGTGTATAGCTGTAAGCATTGTAATCAAGCAAAAATTAAAATCTGCAGTACAAGTCAATGGCGCAAAGCCTTACATGCTGTGGAAGAGAATTTTTTTAAGGTAAAAGCACAAAACAGAGATTTGGGCTGATACAACATACTGATTGTGTACCACTGATGATGCTTGCTGCGTTATTCCTGCTAGATTGTTACTGGGGGAAGGGGGATTATGACTAGGCAGAAAATCCGGCACGGTTAATGAATACAAATTCAGCCAAGACCAGGTATAATATAATATGGGCATCAGCTCACATCTTATTTGCATTTGCTATAGGATACTTTATTAATGGCACCGATAATCCCATCTTCCACATCACTCTCGGAGAATTTTTGCGCAACTTTGATAGTTAGCACCCCAAGTGTATTCCACTTATCGGGTGGGCTGACCCCATGATGTGCATTTTGGGTGGTCTAAAGGTTGATATTGTGCCCTCTTTCAGTCTGTTAGGACTTTTTACATATCCTTTATATGATAAATGAAGTTCAAACTTGTCAAAAAAAGTGCGTATTGGTGATGGTGAGCATGGATATGGGATGTATTACAGGACAGTATGAAACGTGCGTCATGCACACCATGTTCTGGATCCACGTGGAAACACAAACTGATGTACAATGACACAGGACATGAGTCTCCGTATTAGGGTACACAGCTATTGTGATGGGTTAATGTGACTGGAACACTTAAGACACGCATTATGTGCCCCTTATAGAAATACCATTGGAGGACTCGTCGGCATCGGCAGAGTCACAGGCTCATTATCGGGGTTGTTGGTACTTATATCTAGCACAGGGGGTTGGGGGATTTCTGATTCACCTGCACAGCACAAAACCAGAGTAAAACACAAAAGGATAAATAATACAATTCCATAGAAATTAAAATGATAAAAATAATAATATAGTAACAAAGAGGTTAATTAGTCCATCTGCAGTCAAGTCACTTGTGAGAGAGACACATGTAGCAGTGAAATGGTTAACATTTTAAGGCCTATCTTAATGAGCGCATTACTCATCTCTATTTTTTGCACCGTCAGATCCCCCCCACCCACAGAAAACTGAGCAACTAGTGACTGGCGCCTTTAAGAGCATTAACACAATGTTGCCCAGAGACATCTATTCTTAGCAGTAGCCACTATATAAAATGGTTCTAATCAACAGCAATTAAGATGGTAGTAAAAATCCTACAAAAGATACAATACACAATATAGAAACAATGCAACACAAAGCAAAAACCGAATAAATGAACACATATCCACCCCTTAGAGAACAATGCAGGGAAGATCTCCTTGCCATAACCTTGACGTGTACTTTGGTGGACAACTGTTATCTGATCTAAAATCTCCTGTAGCATTTAAAAGGGCTGCATTGCAGGGGTTCAAGAACTCACCATCCTTCCAGATCGGCGACCAAAGGCCCCACCCAGGACCAGCTTTCTGCTTCTGTTCAAGCTGTTGACTGCGTTCTTTGGAGCGCCGCATCACATCGCCTCCAGCCGCTCCTAGGCAAATATGCAGACAGATGAAGTTGCTTTTGTAGATGCAGTTCAGATGCAGAGCTACGTCAGGATGTCTTGAGGGTAGCATCCCACTGATAAGACGGAGGGCTTGGAAGTAGGAGAATAAGATGATCATACTCAGAAGGAGAGGCTACTGATCTGGGGAAGTGTCACTAGAGGGATGTAGTAGGTAAATAAACACAAGTTGCATCACTGATTTCATCGCTCCCAGGTCCCACAGGAGTGCAGCAATGATCATCCCTTTCCATGAAGATGCTCTGGCAAGCATTAACCCATTCAGGACATACACTGACTGACTGCAAACCAGAAATCTCAGGAGGTTCCTAACCACAAAAGAAAAACAGGAAAATAACAAAGACAAAGACAACACAAGAACAATAAACTATAAAATATAATAGAAAATTATAAGAATAAAAAGACTTTTTAAAGGACTGACAACCAATGTTGTATAAGGAAAATACTGCCACAAAGTGACATATGCCTATTCAGGCAAACATAAAACCTACACAAATTAACATACAAGTGTGGTTATATAAACAGTGTCAGTTTTAGGGATCAACATGAACATGAAAGACCTTACACATTATCCCATATGATAGATGCAGGCCCACTATGGATATGTACTTATCCTAACCCCTTCAAGACGCGCCATTTTGTATTAAGGCCTCTTTTTGTAATCTGGCATGTGTCGCTTTATATGGTTATAACTTTTGACAAAAATGTTTCCATCCTGACCAACCTCAGGGCTGCCATAGAAACTATCAGCACCCCGAAGGCTAGTGTGGGCGATTGTGGGGGAGAGACCCCCAGCAGGCACGTAAATGCCACTGACAGCAGCATTTAACAGGTTGATACCCACGATTGGAAACTCAACCCCAACCGGGGGTGTTCACTGGAGTGTCAGCTGCTAGTTACAGTGGACCACCCAGTGTTTTAGGATGCTGGCACAGCTTCGATACGAGCTGGGCGAGCATCAGATCTTGTCAGATATATCCGATATACAGCGTCCCCTATTAAGAAACCCAACTTAAGACTAACCCTAGTTACAAACAGACCTCTGGATGTTGGCAATTTACTGTACTTTGCCTTAGGCTAAAATAAACAGCTATCACAGTTTCAGTGTCTAAAAATAAGTTTATTGTTAATCCTGGTTCTTATGACAATCCAACATTTTTAAAATCTAGTCGTCACAGAGGCCAGAAAAAATGTGTCTGGAGTTTACTATTATAAAACATACAGTTCGACGAACATACAAATTTAACTTAAACAAACCTACAGAACCCATCTTGTATTAACCCTGGACTGCCCTGTAGAGGTTAAAGAGAACCTGCCATTAAATTAAAACCACTCAAAATATCTACTTCATTAAAAACTATGATTAAAAAGTATATATATATGCAAATCACCTGATGTACCCACGAGTCCAATATAGTAATGGGGTCGTTCATCATTGGCCACTTCATCTCCTGTGACCAAGGTGTTTGTTATCCAAGGTCATGTAAAATGGGGTAGACATTTATCTGATCATCCGAAATAACACATGCAGACATTTCTAATGTAACTCTGGGTCAGGATCTTAGATGACATCATCCTAGTCACTGACATCAAGTGCTGAATGCTGAGAAGAGGCATGGGCAGAAGTAGATCAGGACATACCCCTACGATGCCAGGTAATGAACAAAGTTGAATTATGTGGGATGTAACTAAAGAAGGTCAGTTATAGGCTCTTGGGATCCTGTTACTATTCGTATATGTAAAAATGTGGTGACAGTTCCCTTAAAAAACACCCCGATCCCAATACCCTTGCTTTACGCTGTCAAATTCTAGTAAGCAGTAATTTATTGAAAAAGCAGCATCTGCCCCAAAAGTCTTAAAGCATTACAAAATAAAATTGTTCCTACAAGATGGTTATCCTGCTTGGCATCTCGTTATCCCGTTGTTGAAGATAGGTACAGGATCCCTTAGGCCACACACACAACTATGGCCTGCCCATGAGTCATGACACATTTTGGTTGTGATTTACAGACTGAACACAGAATTGGGGTGGGACATCACTTATGTTATGAGTCAGTCCTCTGCAGAGTGTTGTTTCCAGGAAATCCACACGGTCCTGGGTTCATGGACCGAAGGTTGAGTGTTTATAGCCTTATTCTATTACCTTTAGTGTCTGTCATACAGGGATTCTAAATTGAAATTAAGCCATGTAAGGGAAAGAGGGATTACAGCTCTGAATTTGTAAATACAGCTCACAAACCTCCAGCAACGTCAATTTTTATTGTACCTTGCTATGATTTCTGAATAAAAAAATAAAAATTCTTCTGGCAAACTAGGAAAGTATTACACACAGACATATGTCATATATGAAATAAAACTCTCTAAGCCACTTCATATGTCTTCTTATTAAAGGAACACAGAGGTCAACGGAAGCCCCTTAGAGACCAAGGAAATCTAATGTTACCATGACGCCTAATAAAGTCACTGTTTATTTTTTTTTAAAGTTGAACTGTAAAAGCATGAAAATTTCTCATGGGAGAGCAAGACTATCATTGCAGGGAAACGCTGGGTCTCTGGGGGTTTTTGAATTGCTGCTTTTAGTATGAGACTCTTCCCTGAAAGACAGAAGACAATCAGCCATACTGATAGAGGAGTGAAAGAACAATCAGCTAATGATGGCAATGCACTGCCAAATAATAAGAACGCTAGTAAAGGGCCGCGGGCAATACTATCAGACAAATCTATCACCATTAAACACAGTGCCCAAACACCCAACTTCAGGTGCATTGTGCAGTATTGTTAACGATTTTGGGTTCAAGGCTTGTCATTTAGTTTCGGCAAAACATAATGGAGAAAAATTGAGTCATTTACAATAATTTAGTAGCTATAAATACATTCACACACAAGACACTTACTTGGCATCCATATCCTTATGGATTGTATTAGCCCATTAGCATGGCTGGCCTGGCTTCTGATGGTGGATTGTGGGTATCTGTTGCCCACCCCATAGCATAGAGCTCTTCACAAGAGCTGCAGTGGATCTTGCAGGCCCCCCACCACTGTGATGCCATGCTCATTACTTTTTTGTGTCTCAATGCTTGCCCAAATGTGTCTTTGCTTAAAGTAAGCCTTTTTTTTAGACGAATACAAATGTGAACTCGGGGGAAGACTGCAAATTTTTTGGGCCAGTAGAGCCTATAGTGCTCAAGAAAAAATGGTTTGTTCCCCACTGGGTAAAAGGGGGATCAAAAGCTCAAAGAGAACTGGAGGGGGCAAAGAACATGTATTGAAGTCGTAAGTCAACTCCTCACCCGTCAATTTTACAAAATCCCATGTCCTGACTCCCCACATGCATGGGGCATGTTAAATGATCAGATTACGTCATAACAAGGCTTTTAATCACCATTTGATATAATCACCAAGTTATTTAGGTAGAACATAAAAATATTAATTGGGAATACAGCTTCGTTATATAACGAAAAAATAATGTTTTCCCTCAATTCTTGGTATAGGTCTAAAGAATTCCAGAGCCGAGGAGGTCTAGTGTGCTACCCTCATAAAAACAATATAGCTCAGAGGAAAAGAAGACTAAACATACAAGCATGTATAACAGAAGAACAATCCTGCCCTAATACATTTTTCCTGATCACTCTTCATTCCAATCTCGAGTGCGACATGTCTGTCCCCTCTGACCTGTAGGTCACTAGCCAGCATCTACATAATTTGCATTCACTTTCATCCAATCATACAAACATGAGTCAGAGAGAAAACAAACAAACCATGAAAGTTCCTGTCCACTAATTCAGATTCCAAAAAAATGGTCACCTGTGAGATGAATGAAATAGGGGGATCAAAGAATGAAGAGGGGGATCGAGAGGAGCGATAAAAGAAAGAAATAAAAAGTGTTTCGGCACGCTGCCTTTATCAAGGGCCGAAACTCCGCGGTCGGGTGTGTGTTCATCTATCCTTGGAGGCTGTATACTCTTTGGTGCCT
Organism: Engystomops pustulosus; assembly: GCA_019512145.1. Classification (NCBI taxonomy): domain Eukaryota; kingdom Metazoa; phylum Chordata; class Amphibia; order Anura; family Leptodactylidae; genus Engystomops; species Engystomops pustulosus. The sequence continues at coordinate 222,574,747 of CM033642.1, forward strand.
AGGTAATTGTCACACTACTACCATTTACTACTACCTTTACCTTACTATTTTTATGCTGTCACTTAGATGACCTCATTCATCTACAAAATACTTTCATTTCTATGGCCTCTTTGATGTTTTTCAACCTCCTCTCACATTAGCTGGTTCTCTCTCAGTGTGTAACGTCTGTTCCGTGCAACTTTATTCCTTTTGTGATTTTTATCAAATTTAAATAAAGTTTTTTGTATATGCTTGACAAAGTAAAATTTTTCTGTGCAAATCTTTTTTTTGTCTTCGAGTGAAGTCTTCACCCAGAGCCTAAGAAGACTGCTAAAATTGCACAATGCGTTATAAAGGACCATAGATACCGTCATCCATCAAAAAGCCAAACAGTAAGGGATTCTTGCGTTCTGATCCTGGTTAGACCTTTTATTAAATTTGAACAAATTCAATAATCAATCGGGAAAACCATTACCGATCGTAGAACTGTTGTTCCTATTAGGATCAGGGCTCTGAGAACCGAATAGAGCCAACCTATGCAGGCAATCCACAATCAAGAGAAGGACCATTGTTTTTTTTGGTCATGGACGGTGGGTTTGTTTTGCATCCTGGTCCTGAATAACAAAACACAAGTTTAGCTCCCTGAATGCAAAATGACCAGTAACAAAGCACGATATTCACCAGTACCCCATAGCTGCGTCTGGGATATGGAGAGCAACAAGCCTTCTAACTTGTATATAAAAGTAATCTAAATGTTTAGTTTTGAGACTCTGTGGATTAATAAAATGCTCTCAAGTCTCTTACAGGTATTAAATCAGGTAATATCTTTTTTAAAAATTCAAAAAATTGCAGCAGGGCAAACACAAAAGAACCCTCCCGATTTTACAAGTTACAAATGTAACATATGTGTGAGACAAGGGTGTACCAACTATACATTATCCACTTTGACAGACCTTCAAAAGGTTACCACCCCTGAACTAGTATGAGCTCATTTACAAATAACCTTCTGGTAGACACACTCGCTTTTGAACAGATGGATGGAATAATGTAAATACATAAATTGATCTGCGGGGCACAACAACAAGGGGGTCATTCAGAATTCTGTTCTTTGGTGCTTGATCCTCTTTCATGAATTACATGCAAGCATATTAGTAATAAATTGACATATTTTTCTGTATTTTTTTTATGAATCTTTATAAAATATGTCAAAAAATTCAAATACTAAACTTATAGCATAGTAACAAAATAAAATAACAAAATCACCATGATAATAACAACAAATGACAGTAAATCAAAACCCGAGAACCAGTGACACAAACCTTAGACGGCAGACTCAACAGCTAAAGGTCATTACGACATTAACCCTTCATAAGAATGCAAGTGCACAGCAACAAATCATATCTCTTTACATGTTCTTCCAAGTAAACAAGTTAGACGTGACACAGTGAACCTCCTTGTGGCGATCCATCACGTACCTAATGTAGTCTCAAAGGATTCTGCAATTTAGGGATTATATAATATATATAGATTTATATATATTATATATATATATATATATATATATATATATAATCATATTGCAGACGTGTAAATTATACATAGATTCAGTAAATAGATAATAATCTTATCTTGTGAAAATGTTTAATTTAAATAGTGGTACAGCTCCTCATCTCTCTATAAATACTCGAATACTAAGGCCGAGGTACCCATTTTAATCAAAAAAGAATGGATACCTAGACGCGATTATAAGCCAGGGTTGAGAAATTCAATGGTCACGCCCCCATGCCTTAAAATAATATATATATATATATATCTATATATATATAGTCTATAATATATATTATATAGTCTATATTATTATATATATAGATATTCAGCACCCAGTCACCAGTATATCGCCAGCCCGCCCCCCAGTATATCGACATGCCCACCCCCCTGCCCCTGAGTGAATAGGCCAGCCCACCAATATATAGCCTGTCAGCCGTAATATGCTAAGCAGCCGCCCCCCGCCCCAGTAATATAAAAAGTAAACACTCATAATACTCACACTTTCCGTTGCCCCCTGCATGGCCCCTCCTCTTTCGTTCTTCTGTGCACCGCAGCAGCAGTTCGCTGGCGCTACACACGCTCTATGAGTCATGCGCTGCGTCATAGTGTGTTTGCAGTCCAAATGGACCTGCCAAAGAAAGAAGATGACACTGCAGAGGGAGTCTGAAAGGCGGTCCACCGGGGGGTTGCATTTTTTTTAGACTTTATAAGAAAGTAAGTTTTGGGTTTTCAGCTCCACACATCGTCCTTTTTTTTGGCTTATATTGTCGAGTATATACAGTATACAAATGCAAATCTTTAAAGTAGCCAAGTAAATGAACAAGCCTAACAAAAAGTAGCAAGCCGCGGTTTTTTTCATATTCAGTTGAAACCCCTTATAAAAATACCTACAGAAGCCGTGTTGCGGCACGTGTGAGATCGGCTGTTAAAATCTAAGAGAACAAGCAAAATGGCGCACACCGCCAAGGCTACTCCAGTCATCGAATAGACTTCGTTCTCGGCCAGGATATTCTGCCCCAGTAGTCCTGCAGGTAATTTAACAGATTATTAGTTATGTTTTAAAACAGACGTGCTTAAAGGAAACCTCCATTTAGAATGGCAGGGTAAGCTGTAAGTTACCGAGCACTAGACTCAGGGGTGACTGGTTGCCATTACGTACTTTTGTTAGTGTTATAAACAAACCCGGTAAATGCGGTTTTAACACTTTTTTAAACATTATAGCAGGAAGGGGCTTTCGGCTTCGCTGCGTGCCAACATCTCCGCTATTTCCTAGAGGCCGCGCACTGTCGTCAGCGCATGCATGCCGAAGCCTTTCTTGCTCTAAAGTTTAAAAAAGTGTTACAACCGCGATAACAAAAGCGGTTTTAAACACTAACAAAGTAAGTACCGGTACCAGCTTCACCCTGAGCATGTGCCTCGGTACTTACAAGCTATCCTGCCATTCTAGAATGTTAGGTGTTCCTTTAAAGGCTACATGGATTCACATCACGACTTGTAGAGGGGCAGGGCAATCTGTACTTCCTAATAAAACCTATTTTGGTAAGCAATACACGTAAGAAATGTTGCTTCTATAATTATTTACTATGATTACCCCAGGGTCCTGAACATCAGGCAGGATATGACTTAGACTTATTGACTTAGATGTATGAACTGTCTGTGATCATGTGACTCTATGTACCTACTCCAATTATTATCCCTTATTTAGGGCTTTATTTTTTTGCTTTTTTCATATATTTTTCGAATATCTTTTTATGTCATATTTCTGTCCTTTTTCGGTACTAATTTAGATTTGGTATTGGTGATGCGGTTCTCTTATATTTCTTGTATAAATTTTTTTAATGTTCAACGCAATGTGATTTTTTGCCCGGCTCTAATTAGTTAATCTTACATTGCCATAATATGTCCTTCTTGTGCCCATATACTTACTGTTCTGATCTCATTTTTGGCTTTCGCTTTGTCACTGGCTACAATTATTTATACAGAAAAAACATAGGTTGAACCTACAATCTGTTTCCCCTGCTTGTATCGTTTTTACTTTAATGTCTTGTGACTGCACCATGCAAAGTACAAGCACTTCACCAAACATGGTCTACACCACACCAGTCATTTAACATTTTTGTTTTTCTGATTTTTACTCCTCAAATTATAAAGGATCGCCTGAATAAAATATATACTGTGGTAACTTAAAGGGGTATTCTCGTCCCGGCACTCACATTCAGTTTCATTAATCTGCCATATATAAACATTCCTTCAATTGGATGTTATTAAAAAAAATGTTCCTGTGTAAAGATAATCTCTCATAAATGTAGTCATGTTGTCCCTTAGAAACGAGATAGCTTCCTCGGATACGGCCACCTCTGCCTGAGAGATTGCACAAAGAAACAAAGTTTTTGTATATGAAATGTCCAGGAGTTACTACATGTCGCACAGCCGTCCTGTGGTAATGATCGCTGAATCCTGGTGGTCCGGCAGGACTCTATAGCGCATGTCTGGCCACTGCTGCCAGAGTGTGATGTGGTCGTATCCGAGGAAGCTAACTCGTTTCTAAGGGACAACATGGCTACATTTATAAGAAATTATCTTCACACAGGAACATTTTTTTTATTAACATCCAATTGAAGAAATGTTTACATATGGCAGATTAATTTAATTAAATGTAAATGCCCAGATGAGAATACCCCATTAACTAATAAAAAGCCCCAGCCTCCCTTTACTAATAAAAAAAAGACCCTAGCTTCCTTCCTTATACAAATAATAACATTATATACTTACCCTTGATGTCTTCTTCCGCGTAACTTCTCTCCTAATGGTGATCCGCCCACCTTCTGTAGCTCCTGCACCGCGCACCTCTGGTCACGTGACTTACGCGTCCTGGCGTCAGGTCGCGTCAGTCACGTGACATGGGCCGCGCGGTGCAGGAGCTACAGAAGATGGGCGGATCGCCGACGCAGGGCTTGTAGGTAAGTATGGGGCAGAAACACGGGGGCGCGGGGGCAGCGCTACACAGGGCTCCCCGCGGCACACTCAACCATGTGTCGCGGCACACAGGTTGAAAATCACTGATCTAGGAATTCAATACTTTCTTGATATACAGACACAGAATTGTGATTATGTGTGGGCGTCTTGGGTGATTTTTAAGCTTTTAAAGGGAAAGTTAGTAGATTTGACCATATGAAGTTGCAAACAATGTTTGTTGGTGGCCATGTAGAGCTGCGTAGCCATACCCATGTGTATGCTGTAAGTAGTGACAGGACTGTGAAAAGTGAAGTTCTAAAGCGACCTTGTGACTCCTGCAAGGACTCTAGGTGGGTCTTTAAAGGGGTATTCTCGTCTGGGCATTCACATTCAGTTTGATAAATCTGCCATATATAAACATTTCTTCAATTAGAGGTTATTAAAAAAAATGTTCCTGTGTAAAGATAATTTCTCATAAATGTAGCCATGTTGTCCCTCAGAAACGAGATAGCTTCCTCGGATACGGCCACCTCTGCTGGAGGCATTGCAAAATAAACAAAAAGTTTTTGTATATGAAATGTCCCGGAGTTACTGCAGGTCCCACAGCCGTCCTGTGGTAATGATCGCTGAATCCAGGAAGTCAGGCAGGGCTCAATAGCAAATCTCTAGCCACCGCTGCCAGAGTGTGAGGTGGTCGTAACCGAGGAAGCTATGTCGTTTCTAAGGGACAACATGGCTATGTTTATGGGAAATTATCTTCACACAGGAACATTTTTTGTTAATAACATCCAATTGAAGAAATGTTTATATATGGAAAATTAGTGAAACTGAATGTGAATGCCCAGACGAGAATACCCCTTTATGCCTGAAAAGCGTTTTGCTCTCTGGACTAGGAGTATGCTCTATATTAGGATTTTGATTGGCTAAATACAGCAGTCACTCAAAGCACAGGGGGAATGACTGTGAAACCGTTCATTACAAAAAGCAGAAAGCTCTTCAGGCTGTAAGACCTGCCTCACTTTTCACAATATTTCTGCTACTTACTACACACACAAAGTTATGATTACATAAGGGCCTCTACACAACAATGTCTTCAGTTTGTTATGGTCAAAACTCATGACAGATTTACATCAATGCTATTTTTATGGGTTTCTCGCTCATTAACCTGTTTTTCCAAGTAAGCCTGCAATTCCTTTTCTTGCACTTCTTTCCGCAGGCATTCCTCTTCTGCTCTCGTCTTTGCCTCTTCCTCGGATTTCCTTCTGGCTTCCTCCTCCTCTTGTTTTTTCCTCTCAGCCAGAAGTCGTGCTTCTTCTGCCAAACGCCGCTTCTCTTCTTCTGCTTTCCTTTTTTCCTCCTCCCTCTTTTGCCTGTACATACACATACACATGTGAGACAAATACATTTAGAAGAGGAAACATGCTTTCATGAAGCACAGGGATGAAGAGGGAGGGGATTCCAAATGGAGTTGAGAGTTTTGAGATGAAGATAAAAAAAAAAAAAAAAAAAAAGAATGCCGTAGATGGCAAATATTGTGCAGATGTCGGATATGACACAAAATATTGATCCCTGTGAATATAGATTTTTTTTTCTCCACCAATGACAAAATATCATACATACATTGAAAATCATGAAAATTCAAAATACAAGTTTCTGTTATCCACAACTAGCCTCTTGTATTAGAGCATGCACCATTAACATAAACAGAGCTCATAAGGTAACCACTGAGATACCTTTCTATTTCCTCGAGTTCACGTTTCTCCTGATCTTCCTGCTCTTTCAGTAGGCGGGCCTGACGTCTTTTCTCCGCTAGGATTTTTACTGCCTCATCTGCGTCAGTTGTACCTGCCATCATCTTACCGAAACCTTGGGCAGGAATAGAATATTCACAATAATAATGTTGTCTAGTGTTAAAGAGCAGAAGTTCTGACTAATACAGTGGGTTCAAGAGTGACAGACATATACGGTAACCCCTTTAAAAGTCCTGTATCATGAAGTAATCTTCTGTGCATAACAAGTTAGCTAGTAATAATCAATCCATAGGATAGAGAACAACAAGTTGATTGGTGAGGGTCCACTGCCGGACCTCAACAATCAAGAGAAGAGGGAACGTTATCACTAGTGGGTGGAGCAGCAGGACGAGCAAGTGTCCTGCTGCTCCATTTAATAGTATGGGAGTGTCTGAAATTGCCAAGAAAAGTTCTTGCTAACATGATACAAGGCAATTAAGCAAACTATATTGGGACCACATGCTGAGCCAGCTCACAAATAATTAAATCCACCTTAATACAAACGCTAATGAACATGCACCTACTTACATGCAACTAGCTGTGAGCCCTACCGAGCCCTCAACCATCTCTATTCCCTGCTCAGAACAGGCTCATGGAAGAGGGTTATAAAACTGTACCCATAGGATTTTAAACATAAAGATACACTGTCCGTAACTTGTTAGGCGTTAAATACTGACTTTCATTTGCTTCTTTCTTCTCTCCCGGGGAAGCAGTTTTGTCAGGTTTAGCAGGTTCAGTCTTAGACTCCACTGGAGGTTCTTCTGTTTTAGGAGTTGTCTGATGTTTCTCAGTCTTCTTTTTTGGTGTATCCTGACTGGGACTAGATTTATACTTGGCAGGTGATGCTGGGTTTTGCTTGCTGCTCCTAGCCGGGGACTGGGAATAAGTTTTTGAAAGTGATCTACAAAATAAAATGTGAGATTGAAGTCAGAGTTCTCAGGTGTCTAAAAGCTGGAAAATTGTTAAAAAATCTTTTAATAACCTTCAAGGTGCTTTAGACTTTTTGATGCCAACATTTTTCTGTGTTAGGCTACATTCACACGGACGTATGAAAACGTCCGTATCCGTACCGTTTTTTTACGGGTTACATACGGCCACATTCATTTCAATGGACAATACGTCTAAACATTTAGGCTACATTCACACTACAGTATGGGGGACGTATATGCGACCGATAGACGTCCCCCATACACTTCTATGGGCTCGCAGCGCCCTAGGGGAGCGGTACGGTGCAGCACATGTCCTATCTTTTCCCGTATTACGGCGCCGCGGCCATAGATCGCTATGGAGAGGGGCGGGGGTGAGCTGCGCTGCCGTGTGCCCGCCGTGCTACAGTGCGGCGGGCTCACGGCAGTGTGAATTTAGCCCTATATTGCTGTTTTTGACACTGGAGCGTACTGTACCGTATACTAGCCGTATAAAAATATAGAGCTTGTCCTATTTTCTCCCGTATTTCAGTTCCATATGCCCTAGAAGTCTATGGGCACGTATAAAATATGGGTCACATACGTGCTGCATACGGATGAAAAACGTCACGTATATACGGCCTGTAAATACGGGACTGGAGAAGTCATACGCCTGTGTGAATGTAGCCTTAAACAGATTTCTATATCTACCCCAGTGTATACAAGCCAAGAACTCTGTACACATCACAGTACAAAAAGCCGAGAGCCATGGTAAAGCCACAGAGAATCCAAAGTTAAGGGGATGATAGGTAGCAGAACTGGAAATCACTGTACGTGTGCGTTAGGAGCAGCAGGACTGAGAAATGCAGAAATGCATTTATATCCCCAGATTGTAGATGAAACGCAGCACAACCCCTCACTCCGAGTAACTGCTGCAGGATTGAAAACAGATTCCTACTACAGCAGCGACTCATAGCAGGGGGAGGGGCTGTGCTCAGTGAAGAGATATCGCACATCAATGCACCAGAGTTTTCCAAGTTCTCAAGTACAGCTTTATTACGGGAATATAAAAGGTACTTTTCACAGTCCTGCTGCTATTAACTAACACACCAAAAGATCTGAATTTGGGAGGAAGGGGGCGGGGTTCAAGCATTTACCAAAGGAAAAGTGTAAATGGATACGGACCTGTCCATTTTTTTTTTACATCTTAGAAGATCTAATCAAATAGTTCATTTAAGAAAATTAAAGAAAAAGAAGGTACAGATCGGTCTTTGGATCAAATGCAGCACATGCACATAGCGTCATTATTCATACTTTGGAGTTGCAGGAGATGATGATCTCTTGGACAGTGTTGCGGGAGACTCGGACCTCCGAACTGGGGTTCCTAAGGTGCAGGCAGGGACAGTAGTGGATAACCGTTTTTCTTTTTTCACCTTTTCTGGCTTTAATATTAAAACAAAAACAGAGTAAAAGATGTTTATAGAAATAGCTGAAATAAGAATACTTAAAGTCTTATAATGTTCATGAGATTAAGCATGGAGATAAAAGTTATCTCCTCTATTGCTATTATAATCAATTTAACGTTATTGTAAATGGCTTCCTATTGAACTTATACATAGCTAGAATAACAACTAAAAACGGCCTAAAAACGCCATGTGTGTCTTCACCCTTAGGCCCTTTGCACACAAAGGCCAAAAGGTCGAAAACAAGCAGCCCGTTTTCAGCTGGGTGAAGAAACTAGCTGAAAACAAGCAGTACATTATTGAATTTTTTCAGAATGTGCCATTTTAACGCAGTTGTGTCATCAGTTTTGCCAACTGTACAAGGTAAGAGGTAATCGTCATTCTGAAAACTGCTAAACACATTGCAGGTGTAAAAAATATTAGCACATTGGTTATTCTTATCGAACGTGTTGATAAAAGAATGTCACTTTTTTACATAAGCGCAATCTAACTTACTGAGGAAGGATCCATAGCTCTTCTAAGCGTATGTGCTCCTATTCTACACATTTCAAACATCCATCTCTCCCAATCCCACAGCATAACAGATTCCCAATGAAACTTTACAAGCAAATGCCGAGCAAATCTGAGCACTATAAGCGCAATCTAACTTACTGAGGAAGGATCCATAGCTCTTCTAAGTGTATGTGCTCCTATTCTACACATTTCAAACATCCATCTCTCCCAATCCCACAGCATAACAGATTCCCAATGAAACTTTACTAGCAAATGCCGAGCAAATCTGAGCACTAGGATTACTGTGGTCCCTCAAAGTGATTTTTTTTCTTTTAATCATTTTTATTGTACACAAAATAAAAACTATTTTTGTGTTTGACACATACAATACCACAACCTTCCACCACACAATCAGGATGAAGCAAGTACCAGATAGGAACTCAAAAGGAGTCATCCATGAGTAGAGAAATCCACCACATAAGCCTGGGCTCCATCCACAAAATAAAAAAGCTAATCATTTCATGAGAAGCTTTCTTCTTAGAAGTGGTGGGAGGAGCTTCTGCACCCGAAACAGAATTATAAGGACTTCTACGGATATCCATATTACAGTCACCCACTAGAAGCCCAAAAAAAGTTAACATGCCCACGACCGTGTGAAAGTTTGTGAGCCATTTCAGCCGGGTGGAGACAGGGGGGCAGGGGTACGCATGGTCATCACGAATATGGGCAGGAATAAGACCCGCTCTACAACTTGCGATACAGCCAAATTTTGGGAATACATCACTTTAGACAGATTCTGGCGTACTCACAATTTAGACCCCCAATGCCAGCCTCATGTCGAGGGAGGGATGTCCGGCCTGGCACATTAACTACTACAGCCTGTACCATGTAACGGCACAATTCTATGCAGGCAAACTGAGTTTATCGGCTGCAGGTTGAGTATCATGACTAGCACATCATGCACCCAGCCGTGATATGTACTCACTGGGGAGAATGTACTTAAATGAAGGGTGTCTGGCACAGTTTGTAGAAAAACTACTCTTATGGCCTCTACCCTCCTGCCTGTATTTATTCTGCTTTCTCTACTAACAAAGATAAAATGCAGACCTCAACTTCTCTCCCTCCACGTTTTACCCTCTCTGTAGAAAAATCAGACCATTTGCATTTCAACTTTATCAGTTTAAAGCACATTTTTATATTTTTTAGCTTCTTGCCTAAAGGACATCATGCTCAAGTTTCAGGTACCTACCCATTACCAAATAGTGAAGGGCAAATAGGGTGAGGCTCTGGCTTTTTGCCTGCTGGCAAAGTTCCTTCTATAGGAATTTCATTTCAGTAAACATTAATCATTAAAGTGTAACAATATAAACTTAAAATATTGGGTTTAGAACCAGGAAGAAGAAAAAAAAGTCTTTACTGGGAAAAATAAATAGGAGAATCCAATTTAATGCCTTTTAGAGGGGAACTGGGGACATAATCACTGGGGCACTTAAGAGATTTTGGTTGTGGCAAAAAAAGATGTCCATCACTTCTGCAAATTTAAGTCCTGCTTAATTTGTAGGAACTGGAGGTGAACCATGACACATGGGAAGGAAACGGTGCCACAGTTTCCTGGGTGCCACAGTATCAGGCTTGGCTTGATAGACTTGCAGTGTTTGTATTGTAGGTGTTAAAAAAACCAATTTGCACTACAAGTTCATCTCCACCCATACAAGAAAACAGCATGTAAAACAGAGTTACATCCAGCGCAAAACTTGTTCCTACTTGTGTATCCTGCTGGATCCACGCAGTATATACTCAGGTTTACTAAATATAGTACCTTGCCATTTCATCATTTGCAGTTTTGAAGACTTTGGTGAATGCTGGACGCTTGTGGCAGTAAGGTTTTACCTGGTAAAGAACATCTACTATCATTCCAAAGAAATTGTTCTTTTATTATAACTCTATACACCGCAATGTTGGCAATATAGAGGTAAAAAAAAACTTATGCTACTCAGTCTGGAGTGCTCCGGCTACGTCACTGGAGCACCTCCAAGTGACTCGACTAATAATTCATTCACTCCCCCGTTACTCTACAAGTCCCGCTTGGACGTCACCTGCGCTATACTCTGATGGGGGAGTAATTATAAGAGGAGGCGCTCCAGTAAAGTCACCAGAGCACCCCACACGGATTAGCATAGCTTTGCCATGTTGCTAAAAGTGCGGCGTATAGAGTTGTAATAAAAGTCCTGAGAAAAAGGCCCCTTCCACACTAGCGTTGCAGATCACGTGAGTTTGATCAGGGTGCGATAGTAATTTGTCCAGTGGGAAAAACTGACATTTTGTCATCCGAATTCAATGAGTTTTCAGTCCGAATTTGTTTCATTGTCTCAGTTTTTCATGTGCATTTTCAATGCAATTCAGTGCGTTTTTCACCCAGATAGTCGCAGGAAAAAGGAACTCAGGACTGGGGTCTATCTTTTCTATGGCCAATTGATGTGAAAAACGCATTGCACTTTGCAAGTGTCTCAGAGTGCAATGCGTTTTTACTACCTCCATAACCTTGTAGGTGCGTTTTTCAGCGTGACTTGCTAGTCTGAAAAGCCATTGATTACAATGGTCAGAGTGCAATGCAATTCGCGGCGAGCAAATCACGCGCAAACCCGCGCGTGGAAAACACGCAAGTGTGGAAGGGGCCAAAAGGTCCTCCGGAACTGCTTAGGTAGGACATGTCTATAATCACATAAACCTGATTGTTGTAGAGGTGGCATCGGTCTGCAATTTTTTTTCGATTGTCCATGTGACAATTGGTAGTTTTACTTCATATGGATCATAATTTTCTGAGGCACAAAGCAGGAGTAATCTGAACAGGAGGCTCTGCATAGACTATTATTTGTCTCTATACCGTCATGTGCTTCAAACTTTACAACTGTCTTTATAAATTTGGGTCAGAGTACCATACTTAATGTTACCATATACTAAAGCAACGTTCCTCCCGATGGCGCGCTCCTTTTTCGGGGGGCATACCTGTGAAGCTCCAGGAAAATTGCTACTAGAAATCAAATAACAAAAATCGATAGTTTTAACTTACAATACCCCTTAATGACACGCAGCCCTATCGGGATTCTACGGGGTCATTAGGGGTACTTCTCTGCACGCACGCTTTCTACGGCGCCGCGTCCAGAAAATTTCGGGACAAACATCGGTCCATTTTAGTGCCGGGTCGGCTCTTGAAATATCACCGCCCAACCCGGCAACCTAACACCCGCGGATCGGAAAAAACCCCGATCCCGGGTGTTAAAACCCTTCACACACGCAGTTACTTACACTTAATACAACTGGCAGTACAAGTGGTATTGTCAGTTAAAGGCTTGAACTAAAGCCCGATCGGATGACCGCTTATTCAGCCACAAAGGAAAATGTGAAAAAAAGTTAAAAAAAAAAAAAAAAAAAAAAAATTTAAAAAACTTTTTATAATATAATTCAAATATATAAACAAAAAAGTCCATAATTCTCCCACGTAAACACTAAAATGACTTGGATACAGTAAATAAACCACAAAAACATACACTCATGTTTTTGGTATCACCGCGTCCGTATTAAATCTGTACAATAACCAATCTAATCACATGCCTTGAACCGCTCGGCTGAACTACGTCAAAAAAAAAAAAAAAAAACTCAGAAACTTCCCATATATACATTTTCTCCAAACGTCCTCACAAAACATAGTTCTAAAAAGTATCAAAAAAGTTTACGTGGCCCCTATATGATACGACTGAAAAAACAACTGTTTTTCGCAAAAAATAAGCCCCACCAATCGACACACAGAAATCATACAAGAGTATGGCCCTGAAAATTGTCATAGTAAACAAGCGAATTTCCTACCAATTATTAGGTTTTTTTCATAGAAATTTAGCAAAATAAAGAAAAACAATATATAATGAGTTCACCCCGCATCGTAGTGAACCAGAATCAAGATAAAATATTTTATTTTACGTTACGTGAGCGGGGGGGGGGGAGAAATTCTCACAATCCAAAATAAAAATTGATGATTTTGTTTGTGTCCCCTGAAATCATTAATAAAATCTTAAGAATAAGCTTTAAGACTCCCCCAAAATAAAATTTCTATACATTGTATCTCCAGCCATCATCAAAAAATATCCCTCATATGATCGCATAACCAAAAAAATCAATTATTATAATTCGTACATTGACATACAAATCTGCTGTGAAAGTAGCCCTCCATTCATCTAACTTGTGCCGTTCCGCCCTGTACACAGTTTATTTACCAACACAACTATGGGGATCAGTAAACCCTCGGGAGGAATTGGCATCAGCGTTGTCAGTGTGCTTCAATCATCTTAATTATTTGAAAATTTCAGTTTTGGCCTAAATGAATGTATTTTCCAAAATAATTCAATATTTTCCTTCTAATCGCAGGTTCATATTTTTTAACGCCCATGTGAAACACTTTAAAGGGTTTAATAACTGATGAAGTTTTTTTAACATCGTTGGGGGGTGAATTTTTCTATAGTGAGGTAATTTTATGGGTTTTGACTATTATTTAGGCCTCTCCAAAGTCCTTTGGAAAAGCTGAGTGTCCCCTCAAATGGAGTTTTGGCAATTTTCATGAAAATAGAAAAAGGCGCACCTAAGTTCTTCGCATCCTCAAAACATCCTAGAAAATGACCGAAAGCCATAAATTAATCTCCCAACATAAAGCCGATTTCTGTAAAATGTTAGATTATCAAACTTTTTTTGGGGTAGTTTTTAACATCTTGTCTGGTAAACCAACAACATTTTCAAACTTGGAAAATGAAGAATTTTACAAACGTTTTGCCAAATTTTTCACTTTTTTTTTTTTTTTTCAGAACGAATTCAAAACTACTTATCCACTTAAAAAATTTATAACTAACATGGAAGTTCAAGATGGTCAACGAGAAACATTCTCAGAAATCACGCAGGATAATATTAATAGGTAACGTTTCCGAAGTTATAACCAATATCGCGAGACCTTGTCAATTGAAAAAATCTGATTCTGGTCATTGAGCTGAAAACTAGTGTCGGTGATAAGGGTTATAGAGAAGCAATACAATCAATGATTCAAGTGCAAAGTTTAACTAAACTAAATTTCAGATCCTCCATTTTTTTGGATAACTTAACCGTGTGTACGCCAGGAAAGCCTCCTGTATCCCTTCCTGAAGTGAAATAATGTTTTAAGGTTGCGTCTATTTCATTATTGACCGATCCTTTGTGTTGACACCAACAACCAGCAGTCACTTGACGGACAAAGAAGTTATTTGGGGACTCGGTCCTTTGTTTTTAACTGGTTGCTGATATGGTTTAACGGTAGGGAAAAGTTGAATCCAACCAAAAATACTTTGCCAACCTCGCAGTGGTTTTCCAGGCAAATTCCAAGCTTAGACGATCCTCACATCCTACTTTTTCCTATTACAGTAACACATTCCAATTCTGCTATTTGATAAAGATGGTCAGAAATTGGTGCCAACACAAGATTTTTGTAAACAACATTCGTCGAGTTGTAATGTCACAGCGACAATATTCATCTAAATGTCAGAAGGAACATCTACAAACTTAGTGCATTTACCAGCCCTAGAGTAATGTGTTATCTACGACACAGCAGTACTAGCACGTGAATAATAACCAAACACATTTCAGGTTAATACACGTACTAACACATAATAGCTATTAGTATTCCACAGATAACACTCCAACATTGTTTCTTTTTTGATTCCAAAAATATGTAACTGTATATTGACGCCGGCAATGAAAATAATCTCTTTAAAAGTTATGTGAGGGAAACAATTTCCATCCCTAATCTGCATTTGATGGTTGTTATTTTTTTCCTATAGTTCCTATACCAATCTACAGCTTTCAATTGAGATGTTTTGTGATCTACTGTTTTCGCAGTTTATGACATGTTAATAGATTACCATAGAGCTGGGTTGCGGAATAAAACCTGTTTTGAACTCAAACAGCAGTAGTACAGTGGATGGAGCTACTGAATCTAGAAGCAGATTATCCATTCACAAATCCACGGTTATCTGACTGCATCTACATAATATCCACACTGAGTCAAGGGTTATGCTCTTGTTATCTGCCGAAACAAATCCTTTTCCTTATGGTGCGGCTAACATAACTTTGTGAATCCAATGCATTTTTTTATACTTTTATTTAACTAAGCCACTAGAGTCAGGCATCATTATGACTCCACACCACACACGTGAGTCTGAGCATCTCATCTTGTACCCAATGCAACAGTCAGGCTGCCTCTGGGATGAGCCTAAGGAGTCTTTTGCAGCCTCCAAAAGAAATTCCACCACCAACCATTATGCCTATGCAAACTGGTCATGCTGAAGGATGTTGCAGGCAGATGATTGCTCCACAGATTCTCCATACTTGTCTGTGTCAGTTATTTGACAATCCTGGTGTTCTCTGGCAATGTCCCATTGCCTGCACGGTTGGGATGCGAGAGCAACCCAACATCTGTGGGCTTCCCGCCCTCATAGCCATCCACTGAAGACTGTTCTAACCATTGTGTAGCAAACACATACATCTTTGTGGCCTTTCTTGTCATTTTGCGGGCTCCTAGTCATGCTCTCTCTGCCGCCTCCCACAAGCGAGTAGCGGTAGCTGGCTGTTGTTGCCCCTACGGCCCCTCCACATCTCTGGTGTACTGGCCTGTCTCCGATGACAGACACAAGCAAACCATCTTTCCACAAGCTCACATGAATGTGCCATTCTGGAGAGCTGCACTAGCTGAGCTACTTGCATGGGATAGAGACGACTTAATGCAACCCACGCGGGTTAAAGCATCACCAACTTCAAAATTAGCGCAAAACATCAACCGTAAAGCATTGTAACTGAGAGTTTCTCTTGTCCCACCTCATAACCACCGCCTTTATTAACTTTCCTAATGGCCAATAACTCCACCTATTGTCTATCCCACGTTGCCAAAAGCTGTGAAATTTGATTGTCAATCAGTATGATTCTTAAGTGGAGCGTTGATTTACAGAATTTGATTCAGGTGAATGGCACTGTGGCATTCGACCACGTTTTTGCCCTGTTGAAGCCATCCGTTAAAAAACGCATGCATTTTGAAACACATGAAGTTTTTTTTTTTTTTTTTTTTTCAGGTGTGCCAATTATCTTAATTGAAACTGGTCAAAAACCTCCGAGAACAAAAAAAAACAAAAACCACAATGCGTTTTTGACTGACTGCTTAAAACTGGCGCAAAAACGCTTCTTCAAAACGCCACGTGCGCCATCACCCTTACTAGAGTTTTTTATTGCGTTTAGTGTTCCCTTTATTTATTTTTTAACAGTGAAGATCATAAGACTCGTCTATAATCAACATATTAGACCCATTCCCTTTATTATGCATGTTGTATGGCCTTAGGCTAGACTCCACATTGGTTTTTTTCACATCAGTGTTTATCACTTCCGCCATTTTTGGCTAGGGACACATACCGATCGTTTTCTCTGTCTGGCTTCAACTGAGCCTTAAGAACATTAATATAATCTTTATTTACTATAGCAACCTCTAATTCCATAGCGCTTTAAAAATCATAGGTACTATACAACTATAATAATCATTACAAGTCCAAACTATTATATCAACACTAGGAGTGAGGCCTGCGCGCAAGCCTTACCAGTTATGAGGATCCATATGTTTGGCAAATTAGTTTTTTTAAAAAGCAGGTTCTACTTGACCACTGACCAGTGAAAAAGATTTGTGAAAACATATTGAATGCAATAAGAAAACAAAGCATGTGAATTTATGTGGCATGTTTTGACGATTTTTTCACTTACTTTTTGGAGAATAAAGAATCTAAGGACCAGCACTACTCACTGCCTATTGAAAGAATGGTTCCTGCAGGCCTCATTGGAAAGGGGGGGACACCGAGGCCATGAAAGAACACAATCTATATGCCCTTCAGGAGGGTCAAAGATTCCGCTTTCATTTTTACATTGTGTTTTGTAATTGCAAATGTTAATGAGGTGTTAACATATACATTGAAATTGTGGTTAACACATGCTTAGCTGAGTGCTTTTGTAACTCCCAAATGCTAACATATAGAATAGTCAAATAGATGTAATTAACCAAATTAAAGAGATCACAAGATGAAATGTTAAAACTTACATCTAGAAATTTTAGTCGTAAGATACGTCACTTATCTCCCGGCAATCTTGTCTGTTCCGCTAGAAAACTGCTAGTGTCAATATTATCCGTTTGGCTTTTTCTACCTCATACATTGTGCGCTGAAGCATAGCCCGTCACGCTCGAGTGCACCCCTGCGGAGAACACTTCATGCCACTTTCTACATGACAGCCTGGACCGACAGGTCCTAAGTTGCGTGTTTGGTAACCTGTATATGGAATGCGCATATTCTTGTAGATTTCAAAAACGTTGACCTTTGAGAAACTTGATTTTACTTGAATAGTGAATTTGGACTATGATTTATTGTTCTAAAACTCCTGCGCTCATATTGAAACCGGGTGTGTGTGGGATTTGGTGGGATTAGAAATACAGTAGGCACGGCAGTATAGGGAGACCCCTTTAAATTTTTTACTGTGTTGAATATCAGCAAATTGTAGATAAAACATTTCTTCTTTTGCTCAATAAGGGTTTTTCCCACAAATTCAAGTTGGGCCCTATCCGACGGAATAGTGCCTAACTTACTGATCGTTGTGGTCTCCGTTAGAGTCAAAGAAAAGAGGGGTCCCGAAGGGGTGCCCCAGGTACCCGTCATCGGACCCTTGTCGTTCCTGTGCGATGATGCCATAATGCCGCGCATGACGTACTGATCCATTGATTCGTACGGAGGCAACGGAGATCGCCGATTTCGTATTATCGCATCTGTATTCTCAAGTTGAGTCTTAAGATAATTGTTTAATTTGTTTTTTTTTTATGAGTTTATGTAGGGTAATTAGTATACTAACAACATCTATGTAACTCAGACCTATTTTACATTGTGCTATTCCAGTCATGCACTATAAACCCCCTACATTATGTCATGTTACCCATTTTGTTTACAGTGTCCTAGGTTTTTTATGAGGCATACAAACTGACCATAGCCGAAACACTTAAAAAAATTACTCTTAACAGCTATGACTAGGAGGCGGCCAATCATCAGTTACCACAAAATTGAATATTCTATGTTGAAGACTCATGGTCTGTTCTATTATTTTACATTTCGGTAGCCTGTCCATAACACACATGATTTACCCACAAGAAGTAGCAATTTAGAGAATTAGTGGTCAACTAAGACACGAGAATACGGTACGAATTTGGTGACCTTCATGTACAGAAAAAAATAAAAAAGTAATAAAAATAGAAAAGGGGGGCCGGAGGTCTACTTACTTTGCTCCACTTACGAGGCACCGCCCATTGGTAAAGTGTGTGACCCCTTGCCTTTTCTCCAAACTCCTTTGAGACCGTCCCGTAATCGCAAAAGGACAAGACAAACAACTACAACAAACAACTTGTCTTGTAGTGCTTCCTAGGGTTAAACATCTATGTAGACCCTGTGAGCACAGCAGCAGCGAATGAATGAAGTAGTGAGATTCATATAACCGGAAAATGTGGAGGACAACTGGCTTAAGGAAATGCTACATTATGCTGCACATAGCAATGGGAAGCTTTGCAGTTCCCAGGGATATATGCTTGATTATCAGGATACAATAGAGAATGAGCGAGCACTAAAATGCTCGGGTACTGCGTTATTCGAGACGCACTTTTCCCGATACTCGAGTGCTCGTTTCCGATTAACGAGCCCCATTGAAGTCATGGAGACTCGAGCATTTTCAAGGGGAACAATGCTCTGCAAGGGTAAAGCTTGGCAAACACCTGGTACCTCAGAAAAGATGAAACACACGGAAATGGACCTAAACAGCCATGGCCAGATGCAATGGATGCTCTGAGGCTCTTAAATGCACCATTATGCCAAAATTATGGCAACCGCATGCCAGACAAGTGACAGAATGAATCTAGATGCATCTAAACATCATATTGACCCTGACACTTACTTGGACGGCAGCAGAGTAGCTCAGCAGCGGAACTAGTAGAGTGCTTGGCGACATACCTAATGACCAGGCTTCAACCAATGGTACAGATAGGAACCAAGAGTAGCAAGGCGCTCAATAATATCGGTACATGGATAAAGTTTGCCAGGTATATTTTCGTGATTACCCGCAGGTGGCGACAAGTTAACATGGAAGCCTGAAGACAATCCAAATTCAGCCTGACACGCTCGTTTGTATAAGGGGACCTATGTATAGGCAGTGACAGTAGATAAGATTATGTGCTGCAGTTAAACTATTTAGTTATTTCTTGGCATAGCGGCGCTCCGCTGCCAGCGAGCTTTCGCCAATCGCCCCTGTCGCTCTAGGCTACTCCCAACCAAGCACTTCTGAGAACCTTTATATAGATCAGGGTAGTACGTTCTTATAAATTTTTTTTTTTTTGGGATATGGCAGGGCGGGGAATGTAACACTGCGCAAGAAGCGCTGAAATATATCCGTAAATAAAAAGTTTTCCAGTCTTTTGTGCTTACACAGCAGGGTGGCGACACAGTTAACAAAGTTTGATGTAGGCAATGCTCAATAGCTCTTGGGCGGTGGTGCCTTTTAATCGACCTAGGCTCGGCAAGTTTTTGAGCACCGCCTGCTGTCGCTTAGCGCGGCACTGCTGCTGTGCCTAGGGCCCACTGATGACGCCAATGCCCACGGATGTATTCTGAGGAGGAGGAGGTGGAGGAGTGGTGGGCGGATTGGAGTATAGGATGCCTTTGAGACCTGGCCGAGTAGTCCCCGCAAGTCCTCTTGCGCGTCAGTATATGACCGCCCGGGGTCAGACCGGTCCCAGCCTGCACCAAGTTAAGTGTAGTAGCGTTCGTATAATTTGGGATATGGCGGGTGAGGGGAATGTAACAGATGCGCAGAAGCGCTGAATCTATCCGTAAATGGTAACAGTTTGCCAGTATATTTGTGGATACACAGGCAGGTGGCGACAAAGTTACAACTTTGATGTGGAATCCACTGAACCAACCCAACATCTGCCCGCACAGCACGTCTGATAAGGCGGCATTTATGAGCATGAACTAAGTATTGATTAAGTGCTGCAGTAAACTATGTTTTGGTCTTGCATGGAGCTGGCGCTTCCGCTGACCAGGCGAGCGCCCACTTTTCCGCCAATCCAGCCCCTGTCTCTAGCTACTCCCCAACAGCACTTCTAAGAAACCTTTGTATAAGATCAAGTGTAGTAGCCGTTCTTATAAGTGTTGGGATATGGCGTGTGAGGGAAGTAACCGATGCGCAAGAAGCGCTGAAATATTATCCTAGGTAACAGTTTTGCCAGTGTAATTTGGTGATAACACACAGGGTGGCGACCAAGTTACCAACTTTGATGTGAATCCTGAAACACCCAATTTTCGCCTGACAAACCTCTTTGATAAGGTACGATGTATGGAGGCAGCTATATGGACGACTTTGGAGGTAGCAATGGATCAACGTGTGGAGCTGCTAGGGATACATTCAATTTTGGATAGTTCCTGTATGTTGGCAGTCCAAAAAAGTTTTTTTAACCAGAGGAGCAGGTGGTTGCCCTCCAGAAAAAGTAATGCATAAGTACTATAGGTAGACCATGGGCCTGTCAAAAAATAGCAGTTTTCGCTCTGCTTACTGTACAAGGAGGAGAAGAAGGATGGAGAAGAAGGAGAGAAGAAGGAGGAGAAGAATGAGAGACGAAGGGGAGAAGAAGGAGATAAGAAGGAGGAGAATATGGGAGAAGAAGGAGGAGCGAAGGAGGAGACATAAGTAAGTAGCCGGGCGGAAAGAATTATGAGAAGAAGAGTATGAGACTCGGAGGAGGAGAATGAATTATAGACTCAGGACGGCTGACGGAATGAGTAGGATCATCAGTAGCGAAGACTTAGGAGAAGAAGTGAGATCATAATGATTAGACTACGTCTTGAGCCGCATCCGATTCTACGCACATACTATCCGCACCTTCTCTCCGACTCGTCTCCCCGTCGAGCTTATAATTCGGCTAATCTCCCCATGACAGGAGGAAAGGAGGAGAAGAAGGAGAAGGAGAAGGTATATAAATTATTCAGGTTGCATCTTTCCTTCCCCTGCTGGAATTGTAAATTAGGATACACTTCCCCCTTTATTCATCTGATAAGCGTCAGCCTGTCATCGACAGCGTGTACGCTTATCGGTGATGACTGCCACCAGCTGCACTGAAACCCCGCTCGGACAAGACGCTAGCGTCATGGCAGGCAATAACCTCCAGCTGACCGCGCCAGTTCGTGCCACATGTCCAGCTTGAAACCCAGTAGTTTTATGGAGCTGTGGTGATCATTATACGATGGTCTGGGTCGCTACTACTCCCTCACCATCTTTCTGAAATATCGCCCTACTCTGCGGACTGGGGACAGGGACAGTGTCCTTCGTGGTGACAAAATCGCAAAAGCTTGTAGACGTACCCTTGCCTAGTGCTGGACAAGCTGCCTGCTCGCCGTACTCTCCCTCGCTACTTGATCCCGCAGAACTACGTCACCTGCCGCTAGGCCGTCAGAAGGGAATCTGTTTCAGCTTGTGCCCAGGGCCTGCTGGTATTCAGGCATTCTCACACTCCTTTCTCTCCTAGGGATGAAGTGGAAAGATTTTGCTTTACCGTGGTCCAGAGAGTGACACCCGTAATCGTTGCTGAAAAATTCTTTGAACACTCGAGGGTCACGGATTGCAGCCTAGCTGAAATCTGGCCATAATCGCCAGATTACCAACGCGTATAATTTCCGCTCCCCTCACTGCCCGGTGCCTGATCCATTTCCTCCTCCTCCAACTCCTCAATTTACTCTTCTTCTGCATACACGCTGCAACAGTGAAGGACTCAACTGTCCCCTCTTGTGTCTCGCCACATTCTCCTCCTCTTTCCTCCTCATCTCTCCACCTCCTCCGATATGCTCTGGAAACCGACCTAAGTGCTTTGGCTATCACAAGGGATCTTCTGCCCCCGTCTCTTGTGGGAGGCGCAAAGCTTCTGACTTCAGCTGACCGAGAGTTTTTCAACAGGCCAAGCAGCTGGATGTGATGCTGTGATGGCGGCGTCGCACTGACCCCGTGTTGAACTCTCAAAGTTACTCAGCACCTGACAGATATCAACATCCACGTCCCTCCTCACTTGTAGACTTGAGGAAGCTTACTGACCTACTACCATTCTGGTGGAATTTGACTCTGCAGGTCTAACAATCGCTCGGCGCTGCTGGTAAACTCTGGATACCATGGTCAGTGTTGAATTCCACCTCGTGGGCACGTCTCACAACATTCGTTAGCGGGCAGTTTGAGCGGCGCTGCGCTGCCCTGAGATGGCAGCATCTGTGCTGGACTATTCCTGACATGCGCACAGATGCGTCGCACCTTCGTGAGCAAATCTGACAGATTGGGGTATGTCTGAGGAAACCTGAACTATCAATTTCACACATGGGCCAGCATGGCCATGTGATCAGTCTGCCCGAGGTGCAGAGCCGCCACCTAAGTTACGGCCGTTGTCTCACACCACAATGCCTGGCTTCATTTCCGCGTGTGTGCAGCCACAGATCAGTCTGCGCCGTGATGGCCCGTACTGGTTCTTGGGCGTTGTGCCTTTTATCGCCTAGGCTCAGCAGTTGAGCACCGCCTTCTCTCGCTTAGCGACGGCACTGCGCTGTCCTAGAGCTAAACCCGACTGATGGCGCCATGCCCACGGATTGTCGGCTCGGAGGAGGAGGGGAGGAGGGGTGGGGAGGAGGAGGAGGCATAAGTAGGCCTCAACACTGACCGAGGTAGGCCGCACTCCTCGTCGTCGCTTATTGACCAGCCGCAGTGTCCACACCCGCGGTCCAGCCTGCACCAAGTTAACCCAATGTGCGTCAAGATCTATAGTGGCCCTGCCCTGCAGCACTCGTCCCACGTGTCCGTGGTCAGGTGGACCTTGTCAGAACGGCGTGGTCAGGGCCGGATTATGTTGTCTGACACGTGCTGGTGCAGCTGGGACGGCACATCGGGAAAAGTAGTGGCGGCTGGGGACCGAATACCGAGGGGGCGGCCGCCGTCCATGATGCTGCGAAAGCGGCCTCGTCTCTACTAGCCTATAGGGCAGCATCCAATCTTAGCAATCTGGATGTGCACATTAAGGTTCTTGGTCAGTCGGGGTGGGTTGCACTATATTGCGTTTCTCGCTCCAAGCGTCGGGGTATGGAGAGCTGAACGCTGTGGTGGCTGTGGAGATCGGGAGGCGACGATGGGGTTTTTGTGGCAGGTCCTGGGCAGGGGCTGACATCATCTGACACAGGGGAAGGAGCAGTGGTTGTGCCCGGCCGAGGTGAACGCGCTTGTTGCCCCTGATGGGGTGTTTACTTCATATGCCTGCGCATACTGGTGGTATGAAGCTAGTAGTGGGGGTGGAACCCCTGCTGAGTCCTGGTTTGGCAATGTGGCACACCATCAGTCCTTCGGTCCATTCCGTGTTTCCTTAAAGACCTCCGACTTCTGAAAATCAGCCCTCGCCGCAGAGCCCTTGCCCACGGAGCTTCACTAGTGTGACACATTTGGCGCTGATGCATCCAGCTCTGTCCCTGCTCTCCGTTGGCCGCCACCACGCCCCGTCTTCCTCCAACCTGTTCTGGTCGACGGACTCTCCTCCGTCTCAGAAGCACTGTTTTCATCTCAACCTCGTTCACCCGGCCTCTCACCCAGCTTGGTTCTTTCACCAGGTCATCATCCTCCGATCCGTCCAGGCCCCTTCTCCACTGGCGTTTTTTTCACGCGCGAGTCTGAGTTTCTGCGCGTAGGGGGTGTCGTGGGGGGGGGGGGTTGCTCGTCATAACGTGCTGGGGCGGTCTGGGAGTGCACTCTGCCCATTGGTATTCATGGTCTTTCCTCCATTGCGTGGTTTTCAACGCGCGTGCTTGCGTTCGTTGGCACGCGCTCCAATCGCAGCATGCTCTATGTTTTTTTGCGAGTCACGCGCAATTTTCACGCCCGGGGGGAGGGGGGGGGGGGTGGGCCATGTCAGGAGTCTATGAGATGCATCAAGAACGCTTGCACTCGCATCATGCAAGTGCAATGCGAGTGCAATGCGTTTTAAACGTAAGGGTTGCTAGTGACCAGAATCGGCGTTCCGCTGCTCGCGAACGATCATTTATTAAAAAAAAAACAACAATGAAGAACCGTGAAGACTAGAATAAAACATGTGAAACGTGAAAACAGTGACCACAGGATCATTTATTCAAGAGAAAACACAGTGCATAAAACACAGTTCAGAATAGATTACAGATGTTCGGCGACATCTGCTTACTTGTCCGGAGATACGCTCGGAGCGTTGCTAACACCATAGCATGTGCAGAACATATATTGGGTGTAAAGACACATTGCAGAATGTTTCCATACATCTGCAATGTCTTCTTCACAACATATATATTGTTCTTCACATGCTATTTTGTTCGTCTACCCGCCCTCGCTTATCTCCCGACAAGTAGGCAGAATGTGCCGAACATCTGTAATCTATTCTGCACTGTTTCTCACTGTTTTTTCTCTTAAATGATCGCTTGGTCACTGTTTTCACTGGGTTCACTGTTTTTATTTCTATTCTCACTGTTCATCAGTAATTTGTCAGTGAAAAACTGACATTTTGCATCAGAATCCAATGAGTTTTCAGTCAGAATTTGTTCAGTGTCTCAGTTTTTCACGTGCATTTTCAATGCAATGTCAGTGCATTTTTCACGCGCAGATAGTGCGCGTGAAAAGGACTCAGGACTGGGGTCTATCTTTTCTATGGCAATTGATGCGTGAAAAACGCATTGCACTTGCAAGTGTCTCAGAGTGCAATGCGTTTTTTAATACCTCTCCATAGACTTGTATGGTGCGTTTTTCACGGGCGTGACTTGCTAGTCTGAAAAAGCCCATTGATTACAATGGGTCAGAGTGCAATGCAAGTTCTGCGCGGCAAAAGCACGCGCAGAACACGCGCGTGAAAAACGCAAGTGTGGAAGGGGCCAAAAGGTCCTCAGGAACTGCTTAGTAGGACATGTCTATAATCAATAAAACTGATGGTTGATAGAGTGAAGCGGTCATGCAATATTTTTTTTAGTTGTCCTATGTGACAATTGGTAGTTTTACTTCATATGGATCAGGATTTCTGAGCAAAAAGCAGGAGTAATCTGAACAGGACTCCTGCAGAACTATTATTGTCTCTGAACGAGTCCTGTGCTTCAAAACTTACAACTGTTCTTTATAAATTGGGGTGCAGAGTAGTTACAATTAAGTTTACACTTTTTTGGACTGGTAAGTGCCACTTATTCTTTCTTATTGTTGGATAATTTTGGAATAAAAACGTAACATCAATTTTAAGTTTATTGTATTAATTTCATTCAATTAAAACAAAAATGCTTTAAATTATGTGATATAACTCAAAACATTGTAGAGGGAGTTCCATGTACAAAATAGGTTCTTTAGGCTTGCTCTTAACCGGCATGCTCAGCGGCATGCTCAGTTACTTACACTATACACTGCAGTACAAGTGTATTGCAGTGTAAAGGCTTGAATAAGCGATCGGATGATCGCTTGATCAAGCCAAGAAGTAGAAAATGTAAAAAAGTTTTTAAAAAAAACTTAAATCTTTTTATAATATAATTACCGTATATTCCGGCGTATAAGACGACCTGGTGTATAAGACGACCCCCCTACTTTCCTGTTAAAATATAGAGTTTAAGATATATTCGCCGTATAAGACTTCCCCTTTTTCCATACATACAGCACATACTGTAAGCGAATACACACATATAGCATACATTCATTAACTATACATACATATATAAGGACTTACATATCTTGCAGTGGGATGGGTCGGTTAGGAGGCATACTGCGAGCCTAGGAAGTGTGCTGGCCGGGCAGAAACTTGGTGAGTGGCCTTGGGAGCAGTGTGGAGAGCCGGAGGCCAAGGGACCAGGAAGCCTACCGGGCGGACACGGGACCGGAGAGCGTGCCGGGAGGCCGCGGGACCGGAGAGCGTGGCGGGAGGCCACGGGACCAGAGAGCGCGGCGGGGGGCCGCGGGTCCGGAGAGCGCGCCAGGAGGCCGCGGTAGCAGCGTTGAGGGGTCCAAGGTAACGGCCAGGCAGCCACGTTGTATTACAACAGCTTCTCACCTTTCCCGCGATCCACCGAAGCTCCGCTGCTACACTCCGGCCGGCGGTGACAGCTCATTGAGCGCTTGCGGGTCACAGAGTATGACGTCAGCCGCGTGCCGACGTCATATTCTCTGCGACGCCGGCACCCACGGAGCTGTCACCGGCGGTTGATGCATGAAAAACACATTGCACTTGCATGTGTCTCAGAGTGCAATGCATTTTTTAATACCTCTCCATAGACTTGTATGGTGCGTTTTTCACGGGCGTGACTTGCAAAAGTAGAGCATGCCGAGATTTAAATGCGCATAAAAAAAAAAAAAAACGCGTGTGTGCATGAAAAAAAAATGCTAGTCTGAAAAAGCCCATTGATTACAATGGGTCAGAGTGCAATGCAAGTTCTGTGTGGCAAAAGCACGTGCAGAACACGCGCGTGAAAAACGCAAGTGTGGAAGGGGCCGAAAGGTCCTCAGGAACTGCTTAGTTTGACATGTCTATAATCAATAAAACTGATGGTTGATGTTCTTTAGAGTGAAGCGGTCATGCGATATTTTTTTTAGTTGTCCTATGTGACAATTTGTAGTTTTACTTCATATGGATCAGGATTTCTGAGCAAAAAGCAGGAGTAATCTGAACAGGACTCCTGCAGAACTATTATTGTCTCTGAACGAGTCCTGTGCTTCAAAACTTACAACTGTTCTTTATAAATTGGGGTGCAGAGTACCATACTTAATGTTAACCATTAGCTAAATCACTTTCCCGATGGCGCTCTTGGCATACTGTGAAAGCTCCAGGAAATTGCTACTAGAAATCAAATACAAAAATCGGTAGTTTAATAGAGAAGCAATAACAATCTGTGATTCAAAGTGCAAAGTTTAACTACATTCAGATCTCATTTTTTTGGATAAACTTTAACGTGTACGCCAGGAAAGCTCCTGTATCCTTCCAATGAAGTGAAATAATGTTTAAGGTTACGTCATATTTCATTATGACCATCCTTTGTTTGAACAAACAACATTTTACACAATGGTTTACCCTTACTGTTGTAAGTTGGGAAAAGTATGCAACCAAAAATACTTTGCCAAACTCGCAGGTGGTTTTCCAGGCAAATTCCAAGGCTAGCGATCCTTCACTCCTACTTTTTCTATATACAGTAAACATGTCAATTCTGCTAATTTGATAAAGAATGTCAGAAATTTGGTGCACCAAGATTGTTGTAAAACAACTTCAGTCGAGTTGAATGTCACAGCGAAAATATTCATCAGAAATGTCAGAAGGAAACATCTAAAACTTAGTGCATTTACAGATGCCTCCACCTTTACCGCCCTATAGTAAATGTGTATACCAGACAGCAGTACTACACGTGATATAAACACACATTTCAGGTTATACACGTACTAAACAATTAAGAGCTATTAAGTATTCCACAGATAACATCCGACATTGTTCTTTTTGATTCCAAAAATATGTACGAGTATATTGACGCCGGCATGAAAATAATCTCTTAAAAATGATGTGAATGAGAAAACAATTTCCATCCTAATCTATGTGAATGAGAAAACAATTTCCATCCTAATCTGCATTTGATGGTTTGTTATTTTTTTCCTTATAGTTCCTATACAAATCTACAGCTTTAATTGAGATGTTTTTGATCTATTGTTTTCCAGTTTTATGCTATGTTATAGATTACCATAGGAGCTGGTTTGCTGAATAAAACCTGTTTGACTCAAAACAGCAGTAGTACAGTGGATGGAGCTACTGTAATCTAGAGCAGATTATCCATTCACAAATCCACTGGGTAATCTGACTGCATCTACACTTAATATCCACACCGAGTCAAGGGTTATGGCTCATTGTTATGCTGCCGAAACAAATCCATTTCTTTATGGTTGCGGTTAACATAACTTTGTGAAATCCAATGCATTTTTTCATAATTTATTTAACTAAGCCACTAGAAGTAAGGCCATCATGACTCCACACACGTGGAGTCTGAGGATCTCATCTTGGTACCCAATGACAGTCAGGCTGCCTCTGTGTGAGCATAGGACGGTCTTTGCAGCATGCGATTATAGATCGATGATCTACTGTTAACCACAATAATAAAGGGAACACTTAAACGCAATAAACTCTAGTAATGTGATGGCCACGTGGCTTTTGGAATGTTTTTTGGCACCCCCTTGTTAGGGGGAACGCGTGTTCGGTCAAAGGAAACGCATGGGTTTGTTTTTTTTTCTTTTTTGTTTTCTCGTGCGGGCGTTTTTTTGCCCAGTTTTTATTTCAGGGATATTTATACCTATGGTCACACGGGGGGTGTGGGCGGGAAGGGGGCGGGTGGCTGGGGGGTGGGGGCGAGACAGCACCTGTAAAAAAAAAAAAAAAAAAAAAATTCATGTTTTTTCAAAAAATGCATGCATTTTTTTAACGGTTGCTTAAAAACGGGCCAAAAACGTTGTCCAGAATGCCACACATGTGCCATCACCCTGAAAGCAACTTCTTAAAATCAACTCTCCACTTAATAAGAATGCATCCACTGATTTACATCAATTGTTCACATTCTTGTTGTTGCAATGGGACGACAATAGTGGAGAGTTTGCAAGTGATTGACAGTTAAGATAAAGGTGGTTCGGTGCAGTGGGGACAGAGACAACTTCTCCTCAGTAAGGCAATGCAATTCTTTTTCCGTTGATGTTTTTGGAATTTTTGAATGTTGGTTATGCTTTAAAAAAAACACTTCGTGGTTGCCTAAGATCGTCTCTATTGCCCATGCAAGTAGCTCAGCTGTGCAGCTCATCCAGAATGGCACAATCAATGTGATCTGTGGAGAATGGTTTGCTTGTCCTGTCAGCGGCTACAGGCCGTACAACCCATAGATGTGGAGGGTGCCGTGAGGCAACACGCATCACTACCGCTATCCCACCGCGGTTGTGAGCCCCATCCGCGTTGTGTTATGAGACAGAGATAGCGCTGCTAGAGCCCTGCAAAATTACCAAGGAAAGTCACAATATGTCGTGTTTGCACAACTGGTTTAGAAACAGTCTTCATGTGATGGTATGAGGTGCGGGACGTCCACAGATGTGGTTTGCTCTCGCATTCCCAACCGTGCACAATTGCATTTGCCAGAGAACACCAGGATTGTCAAATTAAACGTACCCAGAATCTGGAGACCTCTGTGGAGCAACTCATCTTACTGCAACAACATCCTTCATCATTACCCAGTTTGGCATTAGTGTAGTAATTGTGGGGTGGCATTTTCTTTTGGAGGCTGCTCACAGCCTCATTATGCTCACCAGAGGCAGCCTGACTGTCATTGATGGTACTCAAATGAGATTCCTCAGACTCCACTTGTGTGATTCCTGATGGCCTTAGCTTCTATTGGCTTTAGTTAAATAAATTATGAACAATGATTGGATTTCACAAGATTTTGGATCCGCACCATAAAAGATGGATTTGTTGTCGGCAAGCTAACAATGAGCCATAAACCTTGCCTCAGTGGTGGATTATGAGTGTATTAGTGCATTCAGATTACCCGTGGATTGTTAATTGATAATCTGCTCTAAGATTCCAGCTCCATCCACTGTACGACTGCTGTGTGTGAGTCTAAACAGGTTTTTTCAGCAACCAGCTCCTATATGTAACTAATAACATAGCTAAAACCGTAACAATAGATCAAAACATCTCAATAAAGCTTCTATTTGTAAGGAACTAGAGGAAAAAATAACAAACCATCAATGCGATTAGGATGGAAATTGTTTTTTCCTCATTCACATCATTTTTACGAGGATTATTTCACTTCGGCGTCAATAACTCGTACACATATTATGTTTTGGAATCAAAAGAACAATGTCGTATGTGATCTGTGGATACTTAATTCTCTATTGTTTAGTACGTATGTATACCTAGAAGTGTGGTTTATATCACTAAGTAAGTTACTGGCTTGGTCTAGTTACACATTTACGATACGGGCGTGTAAATGCCCTAATGATCTTTAGGCATGTTTCCGTCTGGACGCAAGTTTCTGATGAATATTTTTTCGGCTGTGACATTCAACTCGACTGCAGATGTTTTACAACAATCTTGGTGAGGCCAGAACCAAATTTCTGACATTCTTTATCAATTCGCAGAATTGACATGGTTTACTGTATCTAGAAATTACAGGCGTGAAGTGATCGCGCCTTTTGGGAATGGGCCGATGGAAACAACCACCTGCAGTTTGGCAAGTGAGTATTTTTTGGTTGCATACTCTTTTCCAAATCAACAGTAAGGTAACCATTGTGTAAAATGTTGTTTGTTCAACAAGATGGTCTAATGAATATGACGCAACCTTAACTATTTCACACTTCATTGTAAGGATACAGGAGCTTTCTGCGTCCTTAAGTTTATCCAAAAAATTAGATCTGATTTAGTTTAACTTTCACTTGATCACTGATTGTTATTGCTTCTCTATTACCCCCTTATCACGACCACTGTTTTTCAGCTCAATGACCAGACTCGCTTTTCAAATCTCTGCACGTCTCCGATAATTGGTTTATAACTTTCGGAACGCTTAACATAATCCTGTGATTTTAGTAATGTTTTTCTTCTCGTGACACATTGTAACTTCATGTGTTATAAAATTTAATTGATAGTTTTGCTTTCGTTCTGTAAAAAATGTGAAGAATTTGGCAAAAAGTTTGTAAAAAATTCTTCACCTTTTCCAGGTTGAAAATGTTCTGGTTTTCCAGACCAGATGTAAAACTAAACCACACAAAAGTTTGATGTAATTTACATTTTTATCCCAGAATTTCTGCTTTATGTTGGGATGATATTAGTACATGGCTTCGGGCAGTCATTTTTATCTAGGAATGTTATGAGTGCAACTTTAGGTGGCGGGATTAAATAAATCTTAGTTTCCCATGAAATTGCCAAAGACTAAACACATTATGTATCATTGCACTCAGCTTGCAAGTGACTTTGATAGGCCTAATATATTAAACCACCCCATAATTACCTCACATAGAAACTTCATCACCCCTCAACGTATGTAAACAACTTCTATTACGTCTATTAACCCTTTAATTGTTTCACATGGGTTAAAAAATAATGAACCTGTCGCGATTTGAAACTATTGATTAATTTTTGGGAAAACATTTCATTTAGGCCCAAACGTGAAATTTCAGAAATAAAAGTAATGATGAAGCACATCTGCAAACGTGTGAAATGCCACTTCCTCCCGAGTTTACTGCTACCCCATATGTGGTGGTGTAACTGCTGTAACTGGCTGCACGCCAGTAATAGAATGAATGGAGGCGCCCTTCACAGCAATTTGTATTGTCACATTGTAACGACTTATAAATTTTTATTTTTTTTGTATGCGATATATGAGGGCGTATTTTTTTTATGGGATGATATACCATGTATAGATAAACTTTATTTGGGAGTCGAAAGCTTATTCTTAAGATTTATTAACTATTTCAAAAGGGGGAACCCACAATCATCAATTTTTATTTTGGATTGTGAGCATTTCCCCCCCCCCGTCAACCGTAACTTAAAAATATAGTTTGAATCTTTTAGTCTCTGGTTCACTCTACGATTGCGGTGATACCTCATTTATATAGTTTTTCTTATTTTTGCTTAATTTCCTGAGCACAAACTCATGTTGGACGATTCGCATTGTTTTTTAACTATTGACAACTTTTCAGGGGTCCATAACTTCTGTATTTTTTTTCTGTTGTCAGATCTGGTTTGAAGGCTTATTTTTTGCCTAAAACAGTTGTTCTTTTCAGGTCGTATCATTTAGGCGAACGTAACTTTTTTGATCACTTTTGACACATATATTAGGACCCATTCCCTTTATTATGCATGTTGTATGGCTTATGCTAGACTCACATTGGTATTTTTTCACATCAGTGATTTATCACTTCCGCCATTTTGGCTTATGGACACATACAGATCAGTTTTCTCTTCCTGGCTTCAACTGATGCCTTACTGAACCATTAATAATAATCTTTATTTACATATAGCACCATCTAAATTCCATAGCGCTTTAAAAATCATAGGGGACATATACAAATATAATAATACATTACAGAGTACAAACTATTATATGCAACAATAGGAGTGAGGGCCCTGCTCGCAAGAGCTTACAGTTTATGAGGATCCAATGTTGTTGGCAAATTATTTTTTTTAAAAAAGCAGGTTCTAAGTTGACCACTGACCAGTGAAAAAAGATGTGTGAAAAAGCATATTGAATGCAATAATAAAACAAAGCATGTGAATTTATGTGGCATGTTGTAGGATTTTTCCACTTACTTTTTGTAGAATAAAGAATCTAAGGACCAGCACTACTCACTGCCTATTGAAAAGAATGGTTCAGCAGGCATCAGTGGAAAGGGGGGGAATCACCGAGGCCAGGAAGAGAAAACCAATCTATATGCACCCTTCAGGCCGCTTTCATTTTTACATTGTGTTTTGTAATTGCAAATGTTAATGAGGTGTTAACATATACATTGAAATTGTGTTAACACATGCATTAGCTGATGTGCTTTGTAAACCCAAATGCTAACAGTAGTATAATTAGGCAAATAGATTATTACAAAATTTAAAGAGATCACAAGATGAAATAGTTAAAAACTTAACATCTAAGGAAATTTTAGCGTAAGATACGTCACTTATCTCCCGGCAATCTTGTCTGTTCCGCTAGAAAACTGCTAGTGTCAATATTATCCGGTTGTGGAATTTTTCTACCTCATAAACAATTGTGCGCTGAAGCATTAGCCGTCACGCTCGAGTGCACCCCTGCGGAGACACTTCATGCCACTTTCTAACATGACAGCCTGGACCACAGGTCACTAATGTTTGCGTGTTGGTAACCTGTATATGGAATGCGCATATATATTGTATATTTCAAAAAACTTTGACCTTTGAGAAAACTTTCTTTTACTTAGAATAGTGAATTTGGACTATGATTATATTGTAACTAAACTCTGTGCTCAATATGGAAACCTGTTTATTGGGAGTTGGTTGGGATTAGAAATACAGTAGGTACGGGAAGTATAGAGACCCCTTTACATTTTTTACTTTGTTTAATAGCAGCAAATTGATAAGATGAAAACATTTCTTCTTTTGCTCAATAAATGGGTTTTCCCACAAATTCAAGTTGGGCCCTATCCGAAGGATAGTGCCTAACTTACTGATCGGTGGTGGTCTCCGTGAGATCAAGAAAATGAGGGGTCCGAAGGGGTGCCCAGGTACGGGCGATGAATGCAGCAGAAGGCCGCGCATGACTGTACTGATCCATTGATCTCTACGGAGGCAACGGAGATCGCCGAGTTCGTATTATCGCATCTGTATTCTCAATGTTGAAGCTTAAGATAATTGTTTAAATTTGTTTTTTTAATGGAGTTTATGTAGGGTAATGATATCACTAAACAAATCTATGTAACTCCAATACATATTTTACATTGTGGCTATTCCCAGTCATGCAGCTATAAAACCCCTACATTATTTAATGTTATACATGTTTGTATATACGCAGTCATAGGTTTTTATGAGCATACAAACTGACCATAGGCACAGAAACACTTAAAAGAAACTCTAAATTACAGATATGACTAGGCGGCCAATCATCATTTACACACAAACATGAATTATTTATATGTGAAGATTCATGTGTCTGTTCTATTATTTTTACATTTCGTAGCCTGTCAATAACACACATGATTTACCACAAAGAATTAGCAATTTTAGAGAATTAGTGGTCAACTAAAGATACTGTACGAATTTGGTGACCTTCATGTACAGAAAAAAATAAAAAAGTAATAAAAAATAAAGGGGGGGCAGAGGTATACTTTGGCTCCACATGACGAGGCACCGCCCATTGGGTAAATGACAAGTGTGGGACCCCTTGCCTTTTCTCCAAACTCCTTTGAGACCTCCCTGTAATAGCAAAAGAAAGACAAACAAACATACAAGCAAACAACTTGTCTTGTCATTGCTTACTAGGGTTAAACATCTATGTAGACCTGTGATCACAGCAGCATCAGCAATGACTGAAGTAGTGAGATTCACATAAACCGGAAAATAGTTGGAGGACAACTGGGCTTTAAAGGAAAGGCTACATGTATGCTGCACATGAGCAATGGGAAGCTTTGCATTTCCCCCCATGGATATATGCTTGAATAATCAGGATAAAATTAGAGATGAGCGAGCACTAAAATGCTCGGGTACTCGTTATTCGAGACGAACTTTTCCCGATGCTCGAGTGCTCGTTCGTTATTCGAGACGAACTTTTCCCGATGCTCGAGTGCTCGTTTCGATTAACGAGCCCCATTGAAGTCAATGGGAGACTCGAGCATTTTTCAAGGAATACTCGTCCGAGCAACGAGCAGTTACGAGTACACTAATGCTCGATCGAGCATCAAGCTCGGACGAGTATGTTCGCTCATCTCTAGATAAAATAAAATAAGCTGAAGTGAAAATTTTGTTGACGTGTACAATATGCATTTGGCATTTACAGTATATCAGGAGCACTTCCTGAAGTACAGGTGCATTTCCTCGAAAACGTATTAGTCTTAGACTACCCGCCCTTGCAGTTTCATGGGTTGCAAACAATTGTCCAGTGGACCGTTGTTTTCAGCCATTGCCACCATATGGGCAAGAACCGGACCTGCTCTACGTTTTGCGGCCAGAAGTCGGTTAATGGAATCCACGACCTTGTGCATTTGTCCATACAAGTGAATGGGGAGCTGTGATGGGGCACTCAACTTTATACTCCAAAAATCTTGAAAAAGAAAGTTAAAGTGACCTTACTTTTTAAAAGTATACATGCTTAATCTGAAAAGATCATGCAATCAGTTTTCTCAAATGTGAAATTGTCAAACTTAAAAAAGGCTTTAATAATAATACAAATGAGCTCCAGGCTCCATTAACAGCATTGGAGCCCGGAGCCCCTTTAGGCTTATTTACATAATTTTAAAGCCTTTTTTGTAAAAACAAGTAAACTAGAAGCTAAAAGATGAGTAGATCCGCCAGATGGAGCGCACGCCTGCATGTAAAAGTGGTTGGTTTACAATCTTTAAATCTGGTGGTAAATTTCCTCTTAAAGCAAATTTACCAACAAAATCAAGCATGATAAACCAGGGGCACTTACTCATAGATCCAGGCAAAGTGACTATGGTAATCCTCTTATATTTGTTATCCATGGCCTACTTTCTTTTTGCTGTTGAGCCTGAAGGTTTCTGGTGGCGTTACTGGAGCCCCTCCATGCTGTAGCTTACACTGTGCAGAGAGCACTTCCCCCTCCCACAGCCTCCTGATATTTTATCTGCAGCAGAGATATTACATCATGCAAGAGAGGGGGGGGGTGCTTTGAAAAAGGGATGACAGTGTAACAGCCTGTGAATCTGCAGGACAGAGGAGTCCTGGTAAAACCTCCCAGAGCCTTTATGGCTCATTAACATTATTTATAAAAGTATATAAAAAGTGGAACCGGGCACCGTGACTGTGGTTAAGTGTCCCATTCTTGATTTTGATAGTAGATTTCCTTTAATCCCACGCTAGTTAATTATTTGTAACATTTCGGTCACATCTCAGGACAAAAGCATCAAACCTGTAGAGCAGTGGTTCTCAACCTGTGGGTTGGGACCCCAGCGGGGGTCGAACGACCAAAACCGGGGGTCGCCTAAAGCCATCGGAGCCGAAATTTTACTTTGTTTTTACTGCGAGTTGCATGGTTTGGGGTCACCACAGCATGAGGAACTGTATTGCGGGGTCACAGCATTAGAAAGGTTGAGAACCACTGCTGTAGAGGGATCATGTTTTTCAACCAGAAACATTTAATAATGTACTACAATTGAAGAAAAATGCCAAATTTTCCCCATAAATTTTGATTATTGTGAGACTGCACTTTATCAGACAGTTCAATGATCAGACTAATAACCGCGCACCAGACAATCAATTGGAGGAATTAATCCTTCACTTCAGGTTTACTGATCTTGTCTGTAGATTGCAGGCACTTTCCTCCATAATTACAGCAGTAGAGACATCCTCAGGCAGACATCCATTATTTCCTATACACAATGTGTATCCAGCAATTTATCCTTCAGTTGTCAGCAAGGATTTACCTCATATTAAAATGGATGCATCTACAGCAGCAATGCAGGTACCTGCTAACTGTAATCCTAAAGCAAAGAATTAAAAAAAAAAAAATGTAAAAAATTTAAATGTGGGTTGTCATTGGTTAAATGCTTATGCCTCTGAAAGTTCTTCTTTCAGACCCTTACCTCTATACTGAGCAGAGCATAAGCAATGAGAGTAATAGGCAGCTGTCAAACACCCCTGGCAGCAGCTTATCACTCTTAAAGGGATAGACTAGCAACACTAAAGCTACTTTAAAGGTCATCTACCACCAGGATAAAGGACTGTATGCAAATGAGCCGGAGGGGCTCCAGGCTCCCTTAACACCTATGGACCCTTAGGGTCATTTGCATACAGTCCTTCATCCTGGTGGTAGATGTCCTTTAATTTCAGACTATGCTTGATTTTAATCTACCATCAAATTCAAGCATGGATAAACCAGGGACTTTCATAGAGCCAAGCACCGTGACTATGGTTATCTTCTTAGATTTGTTATCCATGGCCTCCTTCCTTCTAAAATCAACCTTTATAATTATGCTAATGATACACAGGCTGTTACAATGAGCAGAGCAGGTCTCCCCTCCCCCTGCTCTTCTGGCTGCTGCTAGATTACACAGGAAGAGGGAGAGAACCGGTGGTTGGGCGAGACATGTTCTGCTCATTGTAACAGATGGTGAATCTGCTGCACTCTGGGGCTCTGGTAAAATGAGACTAAATACTAAAAGTAGATTTTAGAAGGAAGAAGGTCGTGGATAACAAATATAAGAAAAATATCACAGTGACAGTGCTTGGATCTATGATTAACTGCCCCTGGTTTTGTTGGTAGATTTCCTTTAAAATAACTAATGCCCCTCTATTCAGCTTCTAGCAGCTCATATGTCATGAGAATTGAAGACAGGCCACTGCTACAGCCATATTGATAACCTCTAGGCACACAGCAGGTCACTACTGTTAACAGGGATTGGATTAAGACTGCCACTGGTCCAGGGCTGTATGAATAGTATAGCCCCTATAAGTCTGGATGTCACTTCCTACATGTGGTAATAGAATAGAACATCTTGGAGAATGGAGGATGTGTCCCTTCTTGCTGAAAGCAGCAACAGATGTACGAAGATTTCATGGTCCTCAGTATAAAATGCGATGGGTGGCTAACAATGCAGTGCTCAGCCGCTTCTAATGTACTTGATGTCTCAGAATAACATGGCTATTCTCTTATAGTTCCTCTAATCATTCTTGTTCTGCAACTCTTTGTTTATTGCTCTAGTGCTCATTTTAATATGGTCTTTAGGGTTGCTTGACTTGTATTTAGCCACCTCCTTATTTTATATGTGTGTTTCAGTCTTTAGCAAGGCTTCTGCTGCTAAGTAATTATTATTTCATTTGCTCTTGGGTTTGTGTTTGATCTCTGTCCTGGAGTCCCTGTACCATAACAGCTGTCACTTCTAGTGTGACCAAACTGGATTCTTTGATGAAAGTTATTGGTGTATGGCAAATGTGCTTCAAGAAAAACATGGTCATATAATATGGGTATTTTGCGTGTTAGAGAAATGTATACACTTAAAGGGAACCAGTTGCCATAAAAATGCAGTTCTAGGTATGTTATAGAGCAGCAGTAGCTGAGCAGATTATGCATAGTGTAATATTTGCAGGCATCCTGTTATAGAGCAGGGTATGCAGCATGTTATAAGGCAGCATAAGATGATAAAATAGTACAACTTGTTTTATCTGCGTTCAAACGTTCAGTTTTTTTAGATGGAGTTTTTGATGACCAAACCAGGAGTTAAAAAAAAGAGGAGAAGCAGCTTCTCTCAATATGTTCTCCCCTATTATAATCCAAATCTGCTTTTGGCTTCAAAAATTGCATCTGAAAAACTGAACTTGTGAACGCAACCTCAGGCAGAACATTGTAGAGCAGGAACCTGATAACTGTATTTGACCCTACCCCACCTTGACCTACAATTACATCATAGTGATCTTCCTGGGCTCAGACGCGGAGCCTGTGCGATTTCTGTTGGAGCTCGGCTGTCTGTGAAAGATGTACACCTGCAGTAACAGCTATAATCGTGGTGACTGCAACATCAGCACCAATCAAAGGTGTTAGCCCTTTAAATGCAGCCGGCATTGGCAGCGCCAACTTGGCTGTGATCGTCATGTGCCGTCATAGCTTTGTAATTTCTGGAGGTCGGCGGCACAGCTGTATTACAGTATGTAGTAGGAACAATCAGACCCCCTATGGTTAAAGTACCCCAGGAAGTCTAAACAAAAAAGTAACTAACAATTTTTGAAAAAAAAATAAAAAGTTCACTTTATCTAAAACTAATATAAAAACAATAAAAAAAAAAAAGTCATAAAACATGTTTAGTGTCACCGCTACCCAATCTATATAGAAAACTTTATTAAAGTAAGTGAACCCCCGTAATTGAAGATTGCCCCCATAAAACGGCACTTTGTCATTCTGCAAAAAACAAAATAATTAAATAAAATGTGCTCAAATGGTTATATAGTCCCACAAATGGTATCAATTAACACGGGATCACATCATGGAGAAGGGAAAAAAAACAAAAAAACTGAGCAACACACCTTACACAACTCAAGACGCCAAAGTATGAAAGAGTTATTATTGACAGAATATAGCAAAATGAAGGGGGGTTTTTTCCCCAAAAGTTTTTAATCTTTTTTTTTTTTTTTTTAAATTTTTTAAAAACCTACATATATATCCCAATAATCACACCGACTCAAAGAATAAAGGGTATATGCCATTTGGATTGTAGAACGAAACATGTAAAAACAGAGCCCACAAGAAATTGGCACAAAATTGTTTTTTCGTCCAATTCACTGCATTTCAAATCCCACCCCCTTTTCCAAATAACGATATAGAATATCTAAAAAGGACATCGACGGGAGGGGTTGATAAAGCATTATATACAGTTTGCAAAAATTGATAATTCAAGTAAAACCTGACATTTTCTATGTGGTTTCCTACACTAGACTTCCCCCACTGGGTCATCGTTACAGAATGAGTCTAGTATAGGTTATGGTGCATCTTGTCTAATATCTACACAAAACTAGTTTCATGAATTGCAGAGACATTTACTGATAGAAGCGACGAAATCCACGGCCTTGGTCTGTCACTAGGATCTACATCACACACTACATCATACTAAGTATTTTTCTATAATGGCAACTTTTTATAATATGCACATAAAAAGATACAATTACTCAACAAAGTAATAAAATAACAGCACAAAAGCAACGTGTAGAACATCTAATCCCTCCGGGTGTATGATGAAATAATATTTTTATATACATTTATTTTAATTATAAAAATAGTAGAAAAAACCCCAGAAGTGACCATTTAGGAAAAACAGAAGATGCAATTAAACCATGAAGTCAATGAGCTTTCAGGATTATTAAACATCAAGCTTTTCAGGGCAATGTAATATGGCTAATGTGTTCATATAGACTAAAAGGTCCATAAATGGTGCGGGGAAGTCTGCAAACTCTATGGATAGGAGAATGTGCACAGTTCTATGTACCACCCTGCCCCCGCTCCAGACAAAAACTGAATGTGTGAATTCATACTAATAGAAGATAAACTAGTAAGGTCTCCATAAAGGGCATCTCGGTATCATCTGTCAATAGGGCAAATTAAAATGGGTTTAATATAAAAAAAAAAAAAAAATTATTTGTGTTTACCATCATCATTCATGCAAAGGGAAGGCTGAGGGAACTAAATGGGTATATCCTGGCCAAGTTAAATATTGAGAATCAGGGAGCAAAAAAATTCAGCTCTGTAAAGTAAACAGTGTAAAGCTTGGGAAGGAAGACCTACTGTACAGACACAACTAGGCGTTTGTTTTCTACAGTAGTGGATATATCCCAAAAATCCATCCACCATGAACCTTCTAATATTCCCACTCTGGTGGGATATAATAATCACATTACCAATCTTACTCAGTCAACTCAGCCTGCAATAAGCCTTAACAACTTTCTGCATCTCCCTATAAGGCATCTATACCCAAGGATAATATGGCTTTCTGAATAATGCCAACAAGTGGGGTAGCTTCACAGGCTGTTACACTGTCTTCCCCTCCCCAATGATCCTGCTCAGCACTTCACCCCTCCCTCATGTAATCTCACTGCAATGGAGGACGTTTCAGCACAGGGGGGCTCTGGTAACAGAACCTAGAGTCACCCTCCTCCCTTCAGGCCATGCCGGAGGAATAGTTCAATGAATCAGATGTGACTGGAGTGTTTGTTTACGTTAACACATAGGGGAAAAAGGTAGCTTCAATCTAAGCAAGATGGGAATCTAAATCCTGAACAAAATATGAAGTATGTGATACATCTATTACATACATGCACCCATCTTTTCTAGTGCACCTTTCTGGCCATAGAAAGAATAAAAAAATCCACCATGAAGTGATAGAAGTAGTTGTGCATCTGCTATAAATTCCATCAGATCCCCCACCCACCTACCTATAAATATTATATAGGGCTTGAAGTGTTCACATTAATCCTCTGTACAGTCATGAAATGCCTTTGATATGTAAAGCAATGAGACTACAATGATTACAATGTAAGCAGAGGTGAGAATTTATACTTATAAAACCATTCCCAGACAGGAGGAGCCTCAACACTCACATCACTGCCATAGAAATACACAATCCATAGAGTAATCACTCATGTAAAGGTCATTTTAGGGATCTGTATGGAAAGAGTCATCAATACACTTCCCATGCAATTCCAAAGGGTCCACCGTATACCTTCCCGCACTACCGAGCTTTACATGGAGAGGAGAGTGACACAGGCACACACAGGCTGCAGCTGCTCCTCCCAGGGACTCATCACATGATACTAGCAGGGAGGCAGGTTATGTGACTGAAAACTTTTATAAAACACTGAAATGATTCAGAATGCTGACAAAGGCTTTTTTAAAATCATCATAGCCCAGGCTATTGGAACCTGTCACCAGCTAAAAATCACATTGCTGGTGACAAGTTTACTTAAAGATAACAAAAAAAACAGAGATGCTCCCTGAGCAACCATAGCTGATCAACTAATAATGAGAAACTAGGCAGTAAAGACAGTGGTGATAGTTAATGGCCGGATTTCATTGGTCGTAAGCTGCGCTGGGGTGGTACTCCAAGCATCAAAGTTATTTATGATGCAAGGAGTCCCTGCTTCCTTACAAACTGTTACAGAACAGCACTTTATTCCACAGGGACTCCTTGCTTCATATAGAACTATGCTTAGGGTCCCGTCTCCAGTACGGTGTTCAGTCCATGAATGGTCTTTGATTCATGGACACGGTTATGGCCCTAGACCTAATGCTCCAGTATGTCACCTAATGCAGCAGATTTGAGTTTTGCAATGAGATGGAGTAAGGTGCTGTGGTTAAGCATAACGTAAAAGCCTACACATATAGACGGGTTTTTGCGGTGGGTAATTCTGCAGCTGACAAACCACTGACCATGGTGTCCAGAGGAAAAACAATAAGAAGTCCCCTATAGGCGTTGTCCACAATAGTTATCAATGTTCTATATATTATCTATATCCCAGGCAGAACATACACATACAGCACATTACTACAGACACACAGAGCTTTACATACATACACACTATAAAAATAGCCATGGAGTAATTAAGACTACCAGCAGGGACAGGTTTAGCCAGTTATACAGATATGACTGTGGTTTTGGAGTACAGCTATGGTATGGAGGACTAGTATTAGATACATGAAGGTGATCATTCTGGATGAGATGACCTTCGTATGTTCATACCTGCCTCCAGGGCTCTTCTCATAAACCATGAGAAAACAGCCCAAAATCCTGCACCATTAGGTTTCTTTATTATAGCTGTACTGTGACATCACTGTGCGCGCCACCCTGTACTGTGACATCACTGTGGTGATTACCTCTATATTATGCATTATATAAGCCTAATAAAATTTGCTGCAGAGCATTTGATGTAGTGGGGGCCCATGTTTAGCTATAGGGCCCTGTGAAAGTTACGCCCCTGATCAATAGGGTCTACTGATGACTGCTGGTGTCCTTCCTTTTATGGATCTGACAGTCGGTGTTATTGTTTTCTATTCCTATTACAAAACAGGCGGAAAAAGCTGCTTGTATGTGAACTTAGCCTTAGGCTTGGTTTGACAAAAACATGCAAAAAATGGTGTTTGCAAGTGATTTTTGTTTCATGTGTGTTCAGTTTTTATGTCCACAGAGGACTCCAATTTTGTGCCTTCCACCACTAAAATAGCGAACCTACAGTCTGGGGGTCCACAGCGAAAACCAGTTCTTTGAATTGCAACATGGGGGTAATTTGGCCCTTCTGGGGCCCCAAACAAGCTTAAGTCTTTGGGCCCTCCTAATCCACAGTCTGCTCTGCTGTAGCTTTAACTGTATTGGCTTCCTGTGGACGGAATTAGGTTGGCATCACTTTCTTCACCATGTGCTGCCCCATTATCCCCACAATAAGGGTAAATCCACACCTGTGTCCACGTCCTGGCCATTGTAATAAAAAGATCATCTCGTACTGTAACTTATGTTCTGGAGAAAGCTGGATGACAAATAACCAGGTGACAAGTCATGTGGCAGTGATAAGGGTGACAACAGACAGGAGGCTGAGAATGATAATACACCACACACTGGTAGCATAGTAAAAGCCGGCATTAAAACACTTCAAGGGGGCTGTAAGGGATGGTCACTCCACCCTCTGCTGTACCTAACTTAATAAAATACTTTCTACTATGCCAACACAATCAGCTCTGCTACATGAAGTACTACAGACAGGAAGGCTGCGGACTACCTGGACTCTCCACCTCCATTGTACTTTGGCCACATGCGCACACACTGCCAGCCTTTACATGGTTGCCCCCCTCCAGTGGGGTTTTCCTGCTGTTACACACTTCCACAAGCCCTAGGAAGCCACAGGTGGCTGCCCCCATGTCCTTCCTCACCTGTACACTATATGTAGCCCCAGCCTGGTGTGTGTTTCTCAGCCCCCTACATAATCTCCAAGCAGGCGGACCACAACAGATTCCCAGAGTGCATGCCATTCCCAGCAGAGGGTGCCCCAGCCGGCGCGCCCCCAATACATTCCCAAGCCAGAGGGGTAGGCCCAAGCCCGGGACGCCGCCCCCCCGTATGACTATTCGCCAGAGAAGGGGGCCCCAGTGCCGGCGCGCCTCAAATAAATTTTCCACAGACAGATAAGGCTTTTAAGATGGGGGTCCCAGCCGATGAACCCGCATACCATTCCAGCAGAGGGTGCTCCCAGCGCCTGGCACCCCCCCAATACATTCCACAGAGAGGGTGACTCACCGGCGCAGCCCCCCAATACATTCCCAGCAGAGGGTGTCCCAGCCCGTGCACCCCCCAATACATTCCCAGCAGAGGGTGTCCCAGAGGCGAGCTCCCATACTTACCAGCAGAGGGGCCCCGCCGGCGCGCCCCCCTACAATACATACACAGAGAGGGTGTCCCAGCCGATGCCACAACTAACTACATCCCCGCAAAGGGGGTTTGTCCCAGCCCGTGACACCCCCCATCATCCCGCCAGTGGGGTCCCAGGCCGGTGCAACCCCAATATATTCCAGCAGAGGGTGTCCCAGCGTCGCCCCGTACAATCCCACAGGGGGTGTCCTAAGACCCGGTGTGTGGGGTTGAACCCCGCAAGGACATTGCCCAGCAAAGTTGTTTGTCCCTTTTTCCCTCGCCTTTGTTTGCTTGTCTGCGTACCGTTTTCCATCTCCCCTCTTTCCGTTGCTCTTATTACCCCCTTCTGCCATCTATCTCCTCAATGTCCCCAGCCGGTGCACCCCAATACATTCCCAGCAGAGCGTGTCCCAGCCGGTGCACCCCCAATACATTCCCAGCATGGGGTGTCCCAGCCCCTTTAGATTTCCTGCTATTCTCCAGGTCGCTCCCATCCATATGTCGCGGCCAGCGGCTGCACCTGCAGTCCACTGTTGTGACGCACGGGGCTATGCGGAGCATCAGCGCTGGCTAGGCGCCACTAGGCATGCTCTCATTCTCCTTCTTATCGTGCCAGGTATTTTTCTTTCTATGTTCCCTTTGTCTCCCCCTTTTTACCTCTGGTCGCTCTGTGACGGTCGGGCGGGTGGTGTCGGTGCGGAGCCCGCAGTGATGTGAGGTGCACGGCACCTATGTGTCAGTCAGGAGGGCAGGCGCATGAGGCGGGCGGTGCGTGTACGGGAGGAGAGGCCGACAGTGCGGGGAGCTGGGCGGGCGGCTGGCCTGATGCCTTGGCTGCCTCATCGATCCGGTTTAACCTCTCATTAAGCTACGGAAGCAGCCGGGGAGGAGGCGGGGGATTATCTGCTCCCGCATCATTACACGGCTGCCATGTCTGCTCTTACTACACAGAGGATTTCCTCCATAATAATCAGTCTGCCTAGCGTGCATCCACCTTGTATTGTATCATATACTGACATCAATGTGCTCAGCT
Organism: Engystomops pustulosus; assembly: GCA_019512145.1. Lineage (NCBI taxonomy): Eukaryota > Metazoa > Chordata > Amphibia > Anura > Leptodactylidae > Engystomops > Engystomops pustulosus. Next base: position 222,619,634 of record CM033642.1, read on the forward strand.
TCCAACGAGGAATCTGATCAGCGAACACAAGATCACTTCTGGCTTATGGACTTAGCAACTTCATGCATTACCACTAAGGGGGGCAATGTTGAGAATGAGGTAGATTACAGGTCCCTATGTGCTATAGCCAGCTTATTTGCTAGGTTATTATAGTTGGCTCACCAGTCGAGGATAGGCTGCCGATCGGTAGCCAGACTCTATCTCAACTGAGAACATATGGGCATCAGTATTAGGGGATGCCATGCAAATAGACTACCGACTAATACAGTGATGCACTGACATACACATTCTACTTTAAAGCTGCTATAAATTTCAGTAATCAATGCAAACGAACCTATATCAACAAAAGGGCCTACCAGCAGGCGACCCCTAACACAACTTTAACATTATTCTCCCCCTTACTTAGCCTGCAACAGGAAGAACATTGTCTGCGATTTACAACAAGCTCTACGTGAAAGAAACTCTGTGTGAACTAATAGCAATTATTTAGCGTTAACTCATAAAGGGACCGATGTGCTTGTGAAACACATAATAAAGACAGACTGAAAGTAAAGTTTATAAAGACTTGAAGTAGCACACAGGGACCGGGCTCAGCGCAACCTGTTATAGTATTCCTGTGCGTTACCAGTGCCCCCCCCACCTCCTTCCGCGCTTTGCATGGCATTTTGGAAAACTAACAATAGCACCAGGTGGTGATCGTACCGAAGGGGGGGTCACCGGTGTCATTCTGTACAAAAAAGGATGCGTTTTTTTATGTCTGTAACTGTGTGTCAAGAACTGTCTAAGAACGCACCGTGTGACAGCACCCTAAAAGTCTCCCTGAGTCTAGTTTTGGGAAGTGTACTCCCACAAGGGATCCTTGCACTTCTCCTCCCCGTCAACTAAAATAGTTCCCTTAGAAGCAGACTCGAAGCTTACAGGTAGCAGGATATTCTATCGCTCACAGGATTCCTATCAGCTCACTGCATAATGGGCTCGAGTGCTGCATGCGGACTGTTGACTTCGATGTGATTGGTTATAACGGAAGTGTTGACGTAGAATACATATACCAGAGTTTATAATGCTTCTCGTATTCTATTATACTCTATAGTGCAATACACAGGAAGATCTTCTCTCTGGTCAAATCAAGGAGTGGCGGACAAGTGCAGGCGTCATGCCGTTTAAGTGCCTATGAGTTCACGACTGGTGGTTTGAGCGATGAGATCTCAATGTGGTCCTATGCTGTGCAATAGAATGTAAGAAGATCTTGTCTTCCCAGCGTCGCTGTCAATGAATAACGAGAAAACACTTATTGAGCTTCCTCACAAATGGGCAGTGGGATCAGTCCAAAGGTTCTTCCTTTACTCATAACCTGTTCATAGGGTCTCTCCACTCTTGATGCATGGGGCGAGGAGGGGGACTCTCCGCCACATTTTTTGGAGTTGCTTACGATCCCCAAACCAGGATTCCGTCTTGAGGGTGGTACGCAAGAGTGACAGGAGATCTTTGCCTGGGTTCTCTAAATCATCATGATCTTTCTTGCCATGTATAGGATTCTCTGGT